>WOFM01000444.1:1787845-1968147 GCA_011428145.1 Ericerus pela | reverse complement strand
GTGTTGATACGAAATCCCACCTCACTCATTCTTCATCATCATCATCACGATCTCCATATATATATATGTCATAATGTACAGTCTGATCACGAAGTGTTTCCCCTTCTACTTTTCTACTTTCGATCGCATATCGCTGTTGCTTCGCCATTTACTTTTTCGTTTGTAAAATATATTTTTAGTTGCGGAATAAACGTCTTTAAAGTCAAAAGTCTCAAGTTCTTTCGATCCTCGTTCTACATACCTCACATCAGTTAGATATCACTGTTACCAGCAGCGCTATCTATGATTCTACAGTCGAGATATTTCACCAAGTTTTTGAGTCTTTTTATCTGTGACATATTGTACACCAAGAATTATTACGTTTTACGTTTTCTCTGCTCCATGTTGAACTTTGAATAACAAACAATGTGTCCATTGTAAGAAACGTTAAATAAATTAATAAGTTCATATAAATATTTTATTTTGTTCATTAGTTTATTAAACTATAAGTGAGAAAAAGTATTTCAATTGTGTTTATTGTTGTTCTACACTCCACCTGCACTCATTCACTAACCATTAGCGCTACTACTTTCGACGACGTAAACTAACACTTTCAGGTTGTGTGAACAAACATGACTTTTTTCGTCCGTTCACCCGAGAATGCTGAAACTCGTTTCCCACTCAAACTGTAATCTCGTAATGGAGGGAGATCGTTCATCTTCCTCAAACTTATAATTTGTATTCACGATCATTGCATTAAAGTATCTCTAACTAACTTATTCCTTTCTTTGGATTTCAACCTCACTTCATTTATCAAGTTCAAGTGAATTATGAGTTATAAAGATTTTGCAAGGTAGGTATATAATATAATATTGTTGAGGAGTGTTAAGATCTTTAGAAATCAAACACAGTTAAAAATCTAAACTCAACTATTTTATTTCAAGACATCGTAACAACGACTAAGGAGTGGTGAACAGTCTTCGTTAATCAAAGGTAGAAAATAATATTATGTCACAATCAGTGTTGCCATATGTTTACAGGTTGAGTATATATGTAGATTATTAATTATTATATTCGTGTGGTAGTGAGGGAATTGTATCCGACAAATATGAGCTATAGGATCCAAAATGGTGTCTTGCTGGACTCATATTTGTAGAACTTTAGGTCAAATTAGTATCGTGAACGACGGAGTCGTACACGATACGATAACGATATTGCTTAACAATATCGTTATCTCACTGACGTCACAGACCACATCAATGACGTCAGTAGAACAGACCAATCACAAACGTTATCAATTTACACACACACAGACAAGACAGAAAGTTCGTTAGAGAGAATTACGAACGACGTCATATGGTAAATGGCGACGAGCGCGAACACAATCACGCTCTTTATTATTGATCTCACTATATGGTAGCACAGCAAATACCAGTCCTCGAAGAAGTATAAGTTGTTTTTAAGTTGTTTTTATAAGTATTCGTGTCATTTTTTTTTCTTTTATTCGAGCAAACCCTCATTTTAAACACACCAAACTCGCGTGATAAACTGAACAAAGAAACGCATGTCCACAACAAACATTACAGAACAAAACAAATGTAAGTACAATAAATACATATTTATATAATTAAAAACTATACATTAAACAACAATTAGCATATCTTTATACAAACAAGTGAGATCAGATTAAATAAATTAAAAAATATGCCCACACTTCCACGTGCGTAACAACATCGTAAGTAACACATAATCTAATACTGTTTCACAGACCAGGAAATGGGAAAGAAGAAACCCAAAACAACAGAAGGATCAAACATGCAAAATGAACCAGATGATCAGTCCAAAAGCACCCATCCATCTCCGCTGCTTTTACAAGAACAACCGCGGCAACATCCATCACCACTTACAAGACACCTCACTGACCAAACACCCACCATACAACAAACCACAACGCATACATCAAACATATCGGGCACAAGCAAGGAAACAAAAAACATTACTTTACCGAAAATGGTCACAATAACTTTACCTACCACTCTCACGCATACGATCACAAACCCCAATCCTCAAACAACATACTCAAACATAACATCATCAGACATTTCACAAACCTCAAGGTACAGACCAACGACAACAGCCTTATTAACAACCACTAACAAACAACCAATAACACAAGGGATACTACCCATCCCAAATATTATACAATCGTCACAACCACGTCAAACACTATACACAACAACCTTACCAGCTACACAACAAACATACAAAAACACCCAACGAACATACATCGAAATTTCCATGGCAAGAGCAGAAACTAAAATTCAACAAGCTCGCAACTACAACGTAGCATTATATCAACCAGCAGACGTACGCATTTTCTTAAGTGTATTACAATTTCAACTAACAGATTTAGAAAACCTACCACCGGACGCAGACACTCACTTCTACCAAAAAGCATACGACATTAAAGAACATCTTACTATACAAATTACGAAACTAAATAACAAATTTGAGGAATTACAAACAGCCCGAAAACTGCAACAACAAACAGCACAACAATGTATTCAATCCAAACAACCCCCAGAAATATACTGCGACACAAATACCACAAAATCCCCAAGCAAACGACAAAGAACAATATCTCGAACATCAAGTGAGGAGATGATGAGTCCTCGATCTACAGGATACTACAGATCTGCCTCAGAAGAGCGTTACAGACCCACCACACCACCAGGTAATAATTCAGACATACATATATTAACTTTCGAACAAACCCCAGTAAGGAAAAGAACATCTAAATGGACGTACAAAGATGATCAAACACCACAAACACCAAATATTGAAATCAAAAAATCAAAAAGAAATTACACAACAGAACAAACGACACCACTTGATCTCACACCAATTAGAAAAAACATTAATAAAGAAACAGACACAACACAACAAAAACGTGACAGAATAACGAATACTCACATACAAAACTATAATAAACAGCCGACAAACACTAACTTAAGTCAATCAATAGAAAGAAATGAATCAATGCATATAAATAACGAACAAACCACAACAAAACAAAAAAGTACACTTCACATACCAAAAGTATGGGAAGTACCTACAGGAACAACTACCTTAACACAACCCTGCTTTCTCAAAACACCAAAATACAAATTACCAAAATTCAACGGAAAACGCATATCATATCCTGATTTTATAACATCCTTCATGAAATCCATACACGTAAGGGAAGATATTATAACTCCACAAAAATGTAAAATTTTAGAAGATGCTATGCCAGACAATATACAACAAAGATTAACAACTCTAGGACATAACGAACAGGGATACTTTAGACGATTACAGTATTTACATGACGAATTTGGCAACGAATCTAGATTACGATCAGAACTATGGCAAACTCTAAATAATATACCATTAGCACAAAACACAAAAGAAGGATTACGTCAGGCATACGATAAAACATGCATGCTCTTAGACACTATACATGACTTCGTACCAGAATTAACTGACGATTTAACATTCCCGTCACTATTAAGAATTTTCCCAAGGAACTCATACTCTAACAGGATAGATATATCCAAACCAAACTCGAGAGCAGTTCTAGAAGCCGTATACCAAGAAATCAAAACAAGAGACCTAACGGAAAAACCAGATACAGGAAAGGAGACAAACAGAACACAAGACACACAACAACAAAACAATATATATTACAGAGAGAAAGCAAACAACAATTACAACCGAAGACAATATAACAGACCACAATACAACAAACCTAGCAATAATAAAAACACAACAGAAACCATAACACAGCTTAAAAGCAGTCCAATATTTCATACGAATACTGATCAAGGTAAACCTTCACCAGAACACTATACCGATAACGATATAGACGATATTTCTGTTCCAGCTTACCACACACAAACAGACCCAGATAGCAGTATTCCAGAACAGCTCTACAGATTCCCGGCCATACCAACCAAACAACGATGCATGTTCTGCAAAGGCCCTCACTGGAGCCACATATGTTGTCACCACAAATATAACACACTAGAGAACAGAAGATCATATTTTCGACAATTTAACCTATGCCCGAAATGCGGCATAATAGCGACAGCAGATCATTGCGGACAAAAACAGAGGAAATGCAGATGGTTCCAGTGCCAACAAACAAACGCACATCACGCAGCACTATGCCCAAGAGTAACATACCCTATGACCAAAGCCGAAGCAAACAAATATCTCGAAAGAGTAATCGAACTACAAACCAAATTCCCAATACGTAAGCAGGAACCAGATAACACAAACACACATACAGAACAAAATAATAATCTTAATTTAATCTCCTTACAGCACCTCCAGAACCCAGAAAACAAACGCTCTCATACTACAGAGAATAAAAGAAAAATACCCGGACAAACCATAGTCACATCTGCACAAATAGAAGAAACAGCACTCCAACCGCCAATACCAAGTAAGTTAAATTTATTCACAATTTTATCCACAAATAACAAATTCCTTACATTCTGTACGAACATACGTAACCCACAAACACTACAAACCTACCCTGTCAACGCATTCTTTGATTCAGGAAGCACAAAAACATACATACTAGAGAACATCGCTATACATACACTCAAATTACCAATTTTAGGAACACACTCACTAAAATTGACAGGAATACAAAATCAAACGACACAAACATTCCATACAAACATTGTCACCTTTGAAATTGAATATGATACACACAAATTTTCAAACCTGACAGCAAGAACTGTAGAAAACATATCAAACAAATTAGACACACAAAACATAGCAGAAATCAAAAGAACATATCCAAAATACAAGAATTTACATTTTGCACAAACTCTGAAAACATCATCAAAAATCCATATATTAATAGGAAATGACTATATGTGGCAATTCATTAAATCAATTACACACGTATCACCCACTACTCAACTAATAGAAACAACCTTTGGATTTCATATAACAGGCCAACTAATAAACAATGAACAATCACCACACATTGAACATACATATTTTGTATCAGAACTAGACATAGAAACGTTATGGAAACTAGAAACAATAGGGATAACAACACCAGACCTAACAATAGAACAAGAAGAGCAAAAAGCAATAGAGTTATTTTATCAGAACATAAAACTAGTAAACGGAAGATACCAAGTTCGATGGCCATGGAAAATATACCCACCCCCACTACCAGACAACTATTCTTTAGCATTCAGTAGGCTTAAAAGTCAAATCCCACATATGCGTACTTCACCAGACTTTTTCAAAAAATACGATGCATACTTTCAAGAACTATTTAAAAACGACATAATAGAAACAGTAGATAACAAACACTCCACAGAACCTATACATTATTTAGCACATCACGGATTAATAGACCCAACTAAACTTACACACCCTATTAGAATAGTTTTTGACGGATCAGCAAAAACTAAAAAAGCAAACCACTCAATGAATGACTGTATACATAAGGGCTTAAAACTTCTAGCAGACCTAGTCAAATTATTCATAACATTTAGAATAAATCCAATTGGAATAAGTGCAGATATTAGAAAAGCCTTTTTACAATTAGAATTAAACCCGTTAGATCGAGATGTCACGAGATTTTTATGGTTAAAAGACCCAAACAAACTATTAGCAAACAACAATCTCATCATTATCAGATTCAAACGAGTACCCTTTGGAGTCATAGCATCACCATTTTTATTAGCAGCTACGCTACTTTATCATTTCCAAACCACCAATCCACAATTCTACAACATATTAACGAACAACTTTTACGTAGATAACCTAGTTACATCAGTACCAACACACGAACAGGCCGTAAAATTATACGACGCATCAAACAAAACATTCAATGATATATCCATGGAACTGGCGCAATGGGCAACAAATGACGAAACATTACGATCATATTTCACAACTAAAAATGCAATTCAAAACCCACCCGTTAAAATATTAGGAATCCAATGGGATTACATCAAAGACATACTATACTTACAACCAAAGATCAAAATACCAGATCAACATACCAAAAGAACCTTTGTCAGTAATTTTTCAGCCATATTTGACCCATTAGGTTGGTTTGCCCCATTAATGATTCCGGCAAAAGCATTCGTAAGAACATTATGGAATCACAAACAAGAATGGGACACACCATTACCAATTGCACTAATCCCAATTGCAGAAAACATTATAACAGACATAATCAAATGCAATGACATATGTTTCCCAAGAAAATTTTTTCAAAAACCATTTCTCACAGAACAAGCAGAAATCCACATATTTGTAGACGCTTCCGCAATAGCTTATTCCGCAGTCGCATACTTAAGATACAAAACCGATAACATACACACCTTAAGATTTCTGATAGGCAAATGCAGACTAACACCAGCAAAAACACATACAATACCAAAATTAGAATTAATAGCAGCATTACTCGGAGCACGACTCATTAAATTTCTTAGAGAAACATTACAAATTTCACAAAACAAACAATCATTTTTATGGTCGGATAGCAAATGCGTACTCATATGGCTCACACAAAGGAAAATCTTACCCCCCTTTACACAGAATAGAGTCAAAGAGATTATAACAATTCCAAACGTATTATATCAATACGTACCAACAAAAGAAAACCCAGCAGACATAGGATCAAGAGGAGCAAATCTAATGTCCCTAACACAATCGAAATGGTTTACAGGACCAGAATGGCTAACACAAGAAAAAACAGAATGGCCACAAACAGATCTACACACACTAAAAGACGAAATTTCAGAAATTCAAACAGAAGAACAACATGAACAAACCTTTTGCACTATAGCAGAATCCTTACATGACTATGCCCAACCATACATTAATGAAACAATATTAAACAACACATATAATGACCACACATACACACGCAAACATAGACAGACACAATCTAAAACATATAAAATACCACATTACGAAAAAATATCGGAAACAACCAACAACAACAAAATAAGGCCCGATGTAGACCATGAAGAAATAATTGACAACACACCAACAACACAACACCCATACCCACACGTGGATCACGAAGAAATAATCACAATATCCACCTTACCAAACAAAGACATATTCGTCACGTACATATATGGAAAAAATATGACACCATTTAATTTAGACATTCACAAATTTTCCTCACTACAAAAATTAATCAAGACCTTTACAATTACGATAAAAGCATTAAAACAATTTAGAAAGAAAATATCGAATAATAAATTCTATACAATACCATACCTTCATACAGATTACCAATTTTTTCAAATATTAACTATCTTCATCAGTGCAGAACAACAAAAATATTGTAAACCCATTCTACAACAATTACAACAAACAAATCCACCACCATACGCAATATTCAAAAAATTTCACATAAAAGTTGACAAAAACAACATGCTCAGACTACATAACTACCTACCTCCACATACATTGCACACACAAACTTATGCTCCATATCTATTACCCCCACAATCACACTTAACCAAATTAATAATACTATACATACACGAAAAAGGTTACCATAGTGGAACTCGATATACCGTTGCAAAATTTAGAAAAAACTTTTTCACACCAAGCATAAACAAACTAGTCATATCAACAATTTGTAAGAACTGTTACAAATGTAAAATTCATTCAAATAAACCCTATAAGCAACCACCATTTTCAACTATACCAGACTTTAGACTCAATGAAAACGCTCACCCATTTACACACACAGGAGTTGATATATTCGGACCATTTTGTACGTATAACAGAATAATAACAAAACAACAATCACAACAGATCTCACCATCAACATCATCATCAAAACGTTGGATCCTCATATTCACCTGTCTCACTATACGAGCAGTGTATTTAATACCTGTCAAAACCTTACAAACAGAAGAAATTTGGTGTGCATTTCACTCATTTTTTGCAGACAGGGGAACACCTAAATTACTACTGTCTGACAACGCCGCACAATTCAGAGTCATCAACACAAACATAACAAACTTTTGGAACGACATAGCCAACAACAATACAGTGCAAAATTACCTGTACGAAAATCAAATAGAATGGAAATTCATACCAGCCAAAGCCCCATGGTATGGAGGCACTTACGAACGCCTAATAGGCATCATCAAACAATCCTATTATAAAACAGTAGGACATCACCATATCTATATACACACATTTAACATTACCATCAAACAATTACAAATAATGATTAACGAAAGACCTTTATGCCCAGAAACAGAAACATCAACTTATTCATACCTTACACCAGCTAACTTCCTACATGCTAACTTCCAACACACCATATTAAATTCCGACAAGCCACACAACACACTTACATCAACAGAAAAACACTTACAACACATATGGAAAATAGACCAAACATATTTAAAGAACTTATGGATACAATGGAAACAAAATTATCTCACATATTTACGAGACAAACAACCACAACCAATACCAAACAACTACCGAACAAATAGTAGCATACCAAAAATAGGAGATTTAGTACACGTCATTGACGTGGTTTCGACACCCAACAAACCACAACTAGCAGTAATCAAAGAATTATACAAATCATCAGACCAGATAGTCAGGTCTGCTTCCATAATGTTCCCAAATGGAACACTCACTACCAGACCTCTCAAGTACCTAGCACCATTAGAATTAAATTCCCCAGATGCTTTACAACAAAAACACACAAAAATAGTGGCACAAAAAACATAATATCTACGAATTATCATAAATAATTCGTAGCCCAAACGTCTTTAGGAGAATCTACTTTGGGTAAACTATCAACAAAACAAACCAAGTTTGCAACCAAAGGACCCACTGTGAAACCGATAGAAAGATTGGAGAAGCAGGTGACAACCAACAAACCAACATAATAAACACTAGCCAACCATCCTTTATCCTCACAGAAGGAAAAACGATACAGTTGACGTGTTTATCAACAGACAATTAATACTTAAATTAAAATATTTATATTTCTTTTAGAATCCCAACTTTACTCAGACACGAACAACATAGCAACAACTGAAGAAACAAAGTGTTCCAGATTAGAAAATAAAGAAACGGACCTGTGATACCAGACCTTCCAAAACTCGAAGGCAGATCTCAATATTATATACTTAGCAAATAAGCATTACTTCCAGTCAATCAAAGAAACAATGTGATAACGTATGTTCCTATACCATGATACAAACTTATATATAAATCATACTTGTTAAATATTATCGTTTTACCATATAAGTCATTGTTACATGTTATTGTTCCTCAAATATAAATAATAATATTTTATAATTCTCTTTACTTCGTGTTATATTGGCAAACAGACAAACTTCTTTCAAACCAGACAATTTACTAAAAAACATACTAAACACACAATGATAACAGACAAAAATTATAAACTAAATTAACAAACCACAATCCCACAGTGACTTATACACGGAAGGTAGACTGGGAAAGACTTAGACTTCCTCCCCCCCCCCCGAGTATCGTCGTACACGATACGATAACGATATTGCTTAACAATATCGTTATCTCACTGACGTCACAGACCACATCAATGACGTCAGTAGAACAGACCAATCACAAACGTTATCAATTTACACACACACAGACAAGACAGAAAGTTCGTTAGAGAGAATTACGAACGACGTCATATGGTAAATGGCGACGAGCGCGAACACAATCACGCTCTTTATTATTGATCTCACTATAATTAGTACTTAAATCTTACTTAACGTAAACACTTCGAGAATATATATTTGATAGAGAGGGCACAGAGCAGTTTTAACATGGGGTTGAGTGTCCAGACTATAGAAGCCGCATGCTAGCATACAAAGTATGCCAGACAAAACAAAGATTGGCGTAAAAGTGAGGTACTTTTTACACCAGTGTTTATAAACAAATGCACATTTGGATTTTTTCCTCCAATCAGATAATTGGAAGTACACTTGTTTGTAGACGCGCTTTCTTTAGGTAGGACACCGAAACTTCCCATGTGTCATCTCCATTATATATATATATCCTGGAAGTGTAAATGTAACTGAACATAATAGCTCTGTTTGATAGGATTACACTAACTTAGACCAACCTACACCAGTAGGGATATTCCACAAATATTCAAGTAAAACTTGGCGCAAAGTCACATAACATTTCTACATTTGTGGAATCGCCCTCCTGGTGTAGGATGGTGTTAGTTGGTGTAGTCCTATCAAACAGAGCTATTGTTTTAATATGTTCTGGAAATCTGAACTATGTTTGATAGGACTACACCAACTTACACCAACCTACACCAGGAGGGCGATTCCACAAATTTCAGAATGTTATATGACTTTACGCCAAGTTTTACTTGAATATTTATGGAATATCCCTACTGGTGTAGGCTGGTGTAAGTTAGTGTAATCCTATCAAACAGAGCTCTGGAATACGGGTGCTTGTCCTTGCAAGTTAGGATTAGACAAACTTTGACAAAAATGTTCTGTCCCAGTGCTGAACCCGTTTGAATCCCGTCATCCCCTGTGAACCTTACCCACCAATCACCAACGTTTGATTAGTTGATTTTTTAATTCGAAATAATTATTTAATTTTCAAAACGAATTTCTTGGCGAATTTTTTAACGTGATTGTGGCAAATTAAGTGAATTTTCTTCCATAAAAATGATTCGCTTTCCTGCAAACAATGATTCTCCTATTCCTCTTCCTCTTGGAATGAAACTTTCACAACTTATTACGAGAAAAAAATTTAATTTTGCCGCCGATTCTTATTCTGACTCAAGGAACGAATTAGTTGAAAACTGCCCAAGTAGTAATATTATTTCTCGTATTATTGAAAAACATGAAGGACCGCCCAGGTAAGTTCGCCGCGATCTTGTGGCATATCTACCGTACCTAGCGTATCTTACACAATTTTTTCTAAAAGTGAATTCAATCGCCATTGTGGGAAAATGAAACACCGAGAGTGATGCGTATCATAAAATGGTTTTTTATTTAGTATTAGGTACGATAATTCAAAATTATTTATACCAGGGAAAAACCCGTTGATTGGCGCGTTCGTGAAAATAGAATTCCAGTATTAAAATCTAATTCGATGATGGGACATAGCCCGAAGAAAAGAGAATTTTGCAAGAATTACGGTCTCAATCTAGCGGGAAATTTAAAGCAAAGATCACTGGATACGTAAGTTAAGTTTTAATTTATCTGAATAAAATTTTAATGCAAGTGGCTGGCTTATTACATTAAATTAACGAAATAATTAATTCGTTTAACTGCGTTTGTATATTGCCGAAGGTACAAACATTTATGTGGATCTAATAATACGAGACGAATTACGAAAAAATCACTCGTGTACCAAGATTTATATGCGAGACAAAAGATGAAACAGAAAGAACATCGTGATATAGAAAATTTTCAACGTTTGTACATAGATAATCTCTATCGAAGCCCAGCGCCAGCACAGCCATCGGAGCCGAAACATAATAACGACGAATCTCCCAGCTTTTCCGCCATTTCGCAGTTTCCATCGACGAAAACATCGTATAATAATGACAATACATTCACAATGCATCTAGCGAACGAATCAGAGCAGACAATTAAGAATTCTGTTGACGAAAATTGCGACACGTCAAGTTTTTTTACCCCTCAAACTTTTGCCGCAATTTCGACTACACTTCATAGAGATTCGATTCCGCTGGAAAAGGAGAATAATGAGTGGTATCTGCAGCACGGAAAAGAAGTACCTTCAACCGAAGATTTATTCAGAAATGAATGTGGGTTAAGAAATAAATTTAGTAATTCTTGGAAGCAGCAAAACGCTGGACACAATGGACAATATTCGTCGTATTCCCCGGCTAATATTTATGAAAACGAACTTACTGGGGCCGGTGCCCCATTTTATTCGAACGCTGATTCTCTCTATTTTGCAAATTCACTCCCCATGAATGGCCAAAATGCCGAACCAGATAAGAATTTGATTTGCTGCAATTATTCAAATTCGCCAGATGAGGATTCAGTCAGTGGCGAGTTCTCGTATTCTCCCGATAAGAGTGATTATCCGAATGAAAAGTATTCGAATTGGCCAGAAAAAATTTTTATGAATGACAATTATACTAATTCGTCAATTATTTATTCTCAAAATTCAAACGAAAACATGAACTTAAACGATGCATCGCAGTACTCGTTTTGTAATCAAAATAGTTCACCGAAGACCCCTTCTCCGGAACCAAAATTCCTAAAAGTAAGTGATCGAACAAAATATATGTGTCTACATATTATATGCTTATTGGTAGGTGTATAATGCATATTATGTACTGCAGGCTATAAAATAAAAATAGAGTCAGAAAATCTCTCGAATATTCACGGAGTTGCTGCCTTAACCCAAAAACATTACCGGTGACCAATTCAGAAATCTAATTTCAATTCTTTTTTTTGAGAATTCCCATCTGATTAGCGACATTTTTTTCGACTTATTAGCTTCGACTGACAAAACAAAAATGTTCAAAAAAGTGCAGAACGTTTTTTGCCGCGTCGATTATAGGTAGCTATTCTGTAAAGTTTTATTTTGAAAGTAACTGTTACAACGTCCTATTCAGAATTCATCTGTGGGAAGATTTCGTAATTTAAAAAATTAATTTCGTGAGCGAAGTGAGCGAAAAAAGTTTTTAGGTGTTTTGTTTTGTTCTGTTGTAGAATGTGTATTTTAGCGGTTTTTTTGTAGCTTTAGGGGTGGTTAATTGAACTTTACCATGAAAAAGAAACAAAAAAAAAAAAAAAAACGGTAATAACAAGGACCGTATTTTTGTTTTTCAACTAGTACCTGTCGGCTCCCGTTAAAATAGCGATCAGAAGGTGGTCACCATGAATTATTCTTGAACTACTCATATCATTTTGTTTCTTCCTGTATAGGAAAAAAATCTAACTCCGCTAATTTGCTATCCGGAAAGAGATGGTACTGTCATCATTGAGAAACTGCGGATGTAATGAAAGTTTTGAATTGTTGAAGATAAATAAAAAAATATCTTCAAATGATATTTTATCTGAAACATAATTCTTATGATATATATTATTAAGAAGTTCTGTGCAGAAATGATGTACCTTGTTTCATTCTTGTAGGTACCTACATGGTAAGCATTATTAAATTTGTGTTTAAATGAAATTCAGAAAAAAAATCAGTTTTTAAACGAGGTTAATTTTTTTTTTTTGTGTTCGTATTCAAAATAATTTATTGGTTTTAAATGGTTTTAAAATAAATTTTACCTTATAAATTGTCGAAAACAAACTGTATTCTTTCGATGTATGTTGAAAAAAAAAAAAAAAAGGAAAAAAATTTGCTGAGGTAGGTAGTTAACATTTATTCAAAGTGATCTTAAAATTTTTTTAAAACGTTAGTGTTTTATTGGGCCTATTAATGCCTCTGAAATGGAAATATTTGGTCCAAAAATATTTAAAGTAACCCTATAAAACTTATTTTGTAAAATTCTCGAAAAGTTTTGGATGAACTGATCAACCCAACTCATTCTAAATTTATTTTCAGCGCTAGGTATAATTAGGGATTACGCCGAAAAATCCTTGAATTTATTCTATTTTATATTCTAAAATATTTTAATTCTACATTCAGCTTTAGCCACAAATGGAAAAAAAATTTAAACATTTTTCAAAAATTGTCTAATCGCAGATGAAAAAGCCAATAAATTTCCGACGTGTTTTCTCACATAAAGTTGATGTGATTCCTTCAGTTTTAATGTAATAACTAATAAGGTATGAATTATTTTGTATGAAACTTCCAAAACAAGAAAAACAAAAAATTAATTAGGTATTAGTTGGTAGGTGCCTATTGAAGAATAATTTTTGAAAATATTACTTAGAAGTATTAAATGATTGTATATTTTTAATTCAATTTCAAACATAATTTATTAAGTTATTGTTCGTGAAAACTGTTCAACTTAGTTTCTAGGTACCTATAATAAAATTATAATATCTTTTAACAGTTTATCTCCTTTTAAGATTGTCTGAGAGCAAACTTTGTTTAATTTATCTTGAATAAAATTGTATACGTTCATGTAAAGCAGAGGCGAAGTTTTGAGAGGCATGAGGGCCTAGTCTTCTCGAAAACCTGTGAATCCCTCTCCCTTCCTAGAAAAGTCGACAATGAATTCTATTGAGAAAAACAAAATCTAATTTCAATTATTTTCGTTTTAAGGAAAAAAATGAAAAAATAATTTGACATCGAGCCCCACCCCAGAAGTTTTATCCTAGCTTCGTCTTTGATCTAACGGGTGTCTTCTGTAAAGTTGTATATATAGACTATTTAGACAAGTTGACGCATTCCCATAAAGCTAATGTAATAAAATTGTCATCATTTTTTAGCAGGGACAGATTATTTCACTGAGTAAGTGCGAGTGTCGTTATCTTCAAAGTAAAGGGCAGTTGAAAGGAATTAAATCGTAAAAGACACTAGCGCTTACTTAGTGGGATAAAATTTTCTAAATGACTTTTGTGACGATTTCTTATCAGAGTGCGTCAACTTGTCTAAATAATCTATGTAATTTTGGTCTGAAGTTTTGAGAGTTCATAAAACGCATTATAGTTTTACATTTTTGGATAAGACCTGCATTATAAAAGCAAAAAAAGAACAAAAAAACCGCTCAAATTTTGTTTAAATGTTGCGTAGATAGCCTACCTACCTTGTTGGCCATTGCATGTATTCAAATTGAGGATTAACATTCCAAAACGGCTCATTTAATCAAAATCACAGGGGTGCCTGTGGGTGCCCGGCACTCACGGCGACTTTTTTATTCTCATAATAAGGAATAATATTAAAAATTCCATTTCACACTACTTATGTAATAATCAAATAATCAAGCGTATGCTCTATGACATCTACAGGACAAAATAAAAGAAGAAGAAAAAACATTACGTCAGGGTAAAAATCTGGGAAAGGGCTGAATGAATGAAAATCTCACGGGAAAAAAATTTTAGAGGTTAAATATTTTTTCCGCAATTTCTCAGCCACCCATAACCTCGGAGGTCTGCGCACGCTAATGGTTAAAATATACTTCATTCTTTGGTGTTTCATATTTCCGAAACTTAATAAAAATGAGTCATTTTCATGTTTTGGATTAGAGATACATTGAATCATTTGGAAGGATTATTTTTCCAAAATAACGTGACCGGTATTTGAAAAATTTTCTCATATCATTTTCTCGCAACGCAGTCGTGTGATTACCAATAAAGAAATTCAATTCTTTATTTTTCGACTATCAGAAATACAATATAGGTACTGAGTTGATGATCTGATGATAATTAAATTTCATAACTTGTGCCTTCCTGGCTTGGCTCTTGACCAGCCTTTTTTTTTTTTTTTTTCTGCAATGAAACTTATTTAGACGCGTTAGGCATCGAAGGGGGAGTGAATATGAAACAAAATCGCCGCCCTCCAATCTCCTTTAATTTACGTACCGCAACTTGGTATACGTCCTATCGAACGGAGCTATTGTATGTATGTATGCTATCGATAATTATCGATAAGAGTGACCATTGTTAGTTATTGATTAGCAATGCTGTTAATGATAACTATAGGTTTTTTTTTCATATTTTCAGATCATGGTTCCCAGACCGTAAAAACACCTGTACCCATACATATATACATATATCTATGGGATATAAGTTAACGATATTTGTCAAAACACTGGGGGGGTATTTCTTACAGATTGGAGCAAAATTTAGCACCTGTATATTCTTTGAGTCCATATCTCGGTCATGTTTGAATATGGGCCAATCTGCCCATTAGTTTTTGGATGACAGCTATTTGAATTTAAAATTTTCAGATAGTGGGAGCAGGGTGTAATTCTTTATATATCAGGTTAAAATTTTGCCTGTGTGTACTTTGAGTCTATATATTTTTCCAAATTACGTCTTTTTTAAGTTCTCATTGTAGTACAAAAATGTTAAAACCTAAAATCAACGCAACCTGCAATGAACATAATTTAAAATTATGTCTATTCTAGGTACTATCTGTCTTTCTAGCTGGCATACCTGTGAAATACCTTGTCGTGAGAGATATTCTCACCAGAAGAAAATTCTACAGAATTTAAGCGTGTTCAGCCTCTTCGTACATAAGTACGGGTAAGCCAGAACCAGACCAAACACTGACGATTTTATAGCCGATTTGGGTGGTTTATATACGGCTTTTTTACACGCACACAAACACACGTACGTAGGATAATATGTACGTTGGTGAGAATGGCCAGGTTGCATCATCCCCTATCGAGATAAGAGTGAATCGTGACATCATCTTATTGTGTCACGATTCAGTACTCGTACATAATATGCAAGTATATACAGGTAATTACGATCGAACGTAATTTGTGTGTTTAATGTCGCAAGGACGATTATTTGCCTGCCCTTTGGGGCACAACTGTCATCGAGGGGTCCGAGCCCCTTTTCCTCATACCGATGAGTCCCCACAATACCATTGACCTTTTTTTTTTATTTCAAAGAAATATTTACAGATTTTCTTTCAACAAGTGAAGTAAAGCTTTAAAATAAAATTCAAATTAACAATACCTCTGCGGCACATCAAGCGTGGTAATTTCGTATTTTCAAAAGTGTTAAATTTTGTAATGGCTGTCGTTCGAAAACCAGTGCACCGATTTTGCTCAAATTTTATACCAATCTGGTCCCTTATAGTCTCCAACTGCCATAAAAATTTGAAGCCTAAATTTTCTAATTTACGGGAGTTATCGTGATGACAACATTGTAGATTTGTAACACTTTGAGAACCCCTGCCTTCGAAACTAGCGGATGAATTTTAAAAATTTTAACGCGAATGTGTAGCCCATGAAAACTTCTAACATTATCCCAAGTTTCATTGCCACAGGTCAAACAGCGGAGACTCCGATTCAGTTTTAAAAGTGGCCTGAACCACTGGATTATCGCTATTGCTCGAAAACTTTAGGTGCCTATATACTCAAATCATTTCAAAACTTTCAACTGATAATCGTGTTACCTGTAGGTGCCTAACTAGCTATTATCAAAATGGGACAATTTATTCGAACATCGCCTCCTTTCTTCCCTGTTGGCTTACTGCGTGTAAATTTTGCTAAACCGTGTACTTTAAACCTTTCAAACTCTGAATTATTATCTACTTTTTCGTTTTATCAGCATAAATTTTAACGAATTTTTCGCTTCTTTTTCTTCAACCTGTCATTTTTTTTAATCGCTTAACTTGTGTGGGGGTTTTTCTACGTTTTAGCGTGCGTGTTACGTATACACCACGGTACCAATTATTGTAAAATTTGTTTTTTAAATATTCGTCGTCTGATGTGCGCGTAGGTTACCTACCGCAAAAATATTCTCAAGTTAACGCTTTTATTATTCATTCTTTCAATTCAATTATTACCATAATTGACTCGAAAAAAAAAATGTTATTCCAATATATTGTTGCCTCTTTTTGGCTTTTTGCTGCTGTTTCGAGTTTTTCAGGACCATTTGTTAGTACGCAGCAAGGAGAGGTGGTGGGACGTGAATTTGAATTGTTTAACAAAAAAATTATTAACGGATTTTTAGGCATTCCTTATGCTGTGCCACCAGTTCTGCATTTGAGATTTCAGGTAGGTAGGAAGGACAGGTCATTGGTTCTACTAGGAAGTGAGTCAGTTTTCTGCGCACCATACAAAAATTACCTTTGGTGCGTCAAAAATTGACTCATATGCCTTTTACAGCTGCCAGTCATTATTCGACGCACCAGGAAAATCTAACTTAGGTATTCACCATTTTTTCACCATGCAATAAGCCCTACCTATGGTGCATCGAAAAATGACTCACCCTGAATGGGGATGTATGCGTATATATGCGAATGAAAATTATTACCTACTCACTAAATATAATTTTTGTTTAAATTCGCAGCCCCCACAACCGTATCCAAGTTGGACTGGAACGTGGAATGGAACAATGTTCACGAGATTTTGCTTTCAGTACAATAATTTGATGAACATGGTCATCGGAGATGAAGACTGCTTGTATCTCAACGTATTCACACCGCAAGTAGGCTAATTATATTTTCTAAAATTATTTGGTTTTTTACTTAATAATAATTACTTACTAAGTAGGTACCTACTTGTACGAAATGCGAGAGACTTTGCTGAAATGAAACCTGTTTTTTTAAGTTTTAAGTTCGAAATTTAAAAATTACCGAGACGGTAATTTTGTTATGATTTCAGGTGACTCAAATTACGAAGCAAAAACTATTTGATGTTGTTGTTTGGTTTCATGGAGGAAGTTTCATTCAAGGATCTGTAAATTTTATGATTCCCGAGTATTTGCTGGCGTACCATGACGTCATTTTTGTGGGTGTAAATTATAGATTAGGTCCATTCGGTGAGCTAATGTTCATGCAGCTCTGTTATTACCTATTTAATTGAAACTTAAGATGCAGGATTTGGTCTCCTTGTTAATACGTTACACCTTGACAACAGAATCTATGAGGTACGATTTGTACTTACGCAGTCTTCTCTGGAGAAATTCGTAAAAAATTTTAAAAAAATTATTTATGGCTTATCCTTGAATCAGTTTTACTTTATAAAGTACACATATAGCGTGTTAAATCCGTATTATTATTATGAGAGGAATTTATAATGCTCTTAGGTGGATACCCATCTGCAGTGGAAAGTTTAAAATTTTACAAATAACTGAATTTTCATTCATTTACGTTTTTGATTCGGCGTTTATAAAATTGCCTAAGGTTTATTTCCCACTTACTTCCGTTTTTCCCCATATATATTTATGAAACTGACCCGTAATTTCTATCGATAATACCGTAAAGGTTTTTAATCAAGAAAAATAATATTCTAAAACAAATACATTTGCAGGTATTTCAGTTTTGTCCAAGAAGTTATTTTTGGAAATTCATTGATTTTCTATATTCACTAATTCACGTTTTATTTATTTACATTAATCCCGGGCATTTTCATAAAATTCGTGTCAATGGAGGACATCAAGTCCTTTCCCTTTTGCTGAAGAATTTTTGTAAAAAGCAGACTGATTTTTACGTAATTGTATGTAAATAAAATTACAAGCCGTGAAGCAAGCATCGCTTTGCGGTGCTTTGATTTGTACCGGCCCAACTCTTTTTTTCAACATAAACGTGGTAACACTATCAAATTTGTTTTATGTTGGAAATGACTGAGCATTTTCGTCAGTGTGCGTATCAAATACACACGCACACTAACGAAAAAAGGAATTTCGTTTAAATAGTTTTGACTGAGTAAGTACTTTCGACAGAATATTTGGTGGGTTATATGTTTATTATAGTGATATAGACCTGTACGTATGTACGTATGATAATGGAGAAAATGTAAGAATCAAGCACCTAGGTATCTACCTATTTAAAATATAGTTTTTGCATTTGGTCCCTAGTGTGTCACCAGCGTTCTTCTGCGATCTAAATTTTCTTCACATTAATGCAAATCATATTAAAGTGAAAAATTTTGTTGATCTTTGTTCATTTTTAATTGTGAAGAAAAGTTTGCAACTTGGAATCATGTACCTGCGTATTTAATATTACCCATCAAAAAAAAAATTCATCTTACCAGGCGAGCATAAAATAGTATTTTTTCTTTTTTGAATTGTAGGTTTTCTTAGCACTGACGACGATGTCGTTCCTGGTAATAATGGACTCAAAGATCAAGTCCTCGCTCTTCAGTGGGTGCAACAAAATATTGAAAGTTTTGGTGGAAACCCAAACAGTGTGACCATAGCAGGATCCTCCGCAGGTGCTTCCAGTGTTCATTTGCACACAATGTCCTCTCTGAGTGAAGGTAAGAAATGAATCACTGGTCCCTACCTGCATATTTTGCCAATGCACGTAGGTACATCACAAAAGAAATTCGAAGATTCATTATTTCTCATCGAACGCATTGATGGACGGCTTTTGGATGAATAATGCTCACGAAGAACAGTAAATAGATATACTTTTCGCGGTGCAAAACGTAAACTGTAAAATGCGACCCGACAATTGCTAGCATACCCTATGTATTTTCTTAACTTTTGAGAATCGGAGAAGTCATTTTTATTATAAATATTTTGTTGCTAGAATTACTGGTTAGAGATCATAATTGGTGCTAAATTCATTGACTAACGTTGGTAATTTTCAATGAATTTTGAATGAAGAAAATAATTAATATCATAGGTACAGGTACCTACAAGCGAGGACAAAATTACGATGAAAATATTTTAAGACGGCGGTAAAGGAATTGAGAAAAAAGATACAGAAAGAATATCTCTGCCGCTCATCAAACGCAGTAAGTGAATTTTCCAAAAGTGTCAAATTTTGTAATGGCTGCCATTCAAAAACCAGTTGATCGATTTCGGTCAAATTCAATACCAAATCAGTCCCTAATAGTCTTCTACTGCCATCCGAATTTCAAACCAAAATCTTCAAATTTACGCGAGTTACCGTGATGACAACAAGGTGGATTTGCAACATTTTGAAAACCTCTTTTCCGAAACTAACGGATGAATTTTTCAAAAATTTTAACTCGAATGTGTAGCCCATGAAAGCTTCTAACATTACCCCAAATTTCATTTACATAAGTGAAACAGCAAAGGCTCCACAGACTCAAAAAATTTCAAAATGAGTAAAAAAATGTTAAATTTAGTAATGGCTGCCATTCGAAATTTAGGGGACCGATTTTTCTCAAATTCAATACCAAATCAGTCCCTATTAGTCGGTAATTGCCATAAAAATTTCAAGGCAAAATCTTTTAATTTACGAGAGTTATCGTGAAAACAACATGGTGGGTTTGCAACACTTTGAGAACCCCTTCTTTCGAAACTAGCGGATGAATTTCAAAAATTTTGACACAGATGTGTAGATTTTGAATGTTTTTAACCCTACACAAAGTTTCATTGCTATAGGTCAAACAGCGGAGGCTCTACAGACTCCCACAAAGTGACAAAATGAGCAAAAAGTGAAAAAAAAAATGGCTGCCATTCGAAAACCAATCGACCGATTTCGCTCAAATTCAATACCAAACCAGTACCAAATAGTATGAAAGTACCATAACAATTTCAAGCCAAAATTTACAAATGTACGGGAGTTATCGTGATGACAACATGCTGGGTTTGCAACACTTTGAGAACCACTTCCTCAAAAACTACGAATGAATTTCAAAAATTTTAACACGAATGTGTAGCCCAGAAATGCTTCTAACACTACCCCAAGTTTCATTGTCATAGGTCGAACAGCGGAGGGTTCACAGACTTAGAAAAAGTTACAAAATGAGCAAAAATTGGAAATATATACAATATCCATATATATATATATATATATATATTGTGTACGGAAGATTTTGAGTGACCTATATATTCGTGATCTACGACTCAGGATTGGCGCTTTATGCAATAGTTATATTTTCCTTTGGAAAATTCACTAAAAATAAAAGACTTTCGCAATCAATTATTTTGTCCAATCATTTCATCTCCACGGCCATCCGATCACGTAATCGTATTTACTGTTTTGACCTTCTGTGACTGTTGCACCCAACTTTCTCCTAGATCAATATCAAATTTAAACCAAATCACTGATATTGTATTGCTTAACTAAAGTAGATCCTATGATGATTGGACGGGTAGACGACATGAAAATTGTGAAATTTTTTTACGTAGGTACTTGGTTTGTTGGTGCTGGAAGATGAGTGAAAGGAACAAACATCATACGTAAAAAAAACGGACTGTGTTTTTGTTTGCAATAAAGAAAAAACGAAAAGAATAAATTAATCGCGATCAGGAGAATACAGTAATGATTTTATTATTGACGTCAAAAAAAAAAGAAACTAATAAGAATAAACTACCGCGTTTTTTGATAATCTGTAAGAGGGGTAGCATATATGAAATTGATAAGGGGAAATTGTGAGTTTACATTTCTCCCCGTGTAAAAAGTGGAGCGTATAATAATAAAATAGAGAAAGAAAGAAAAAATAGGAAAATTGTAAAAAAATGTACGGTCCGTTTTCTTTATGTATGTGCTATTTGTTCCTTTAACTCATCTTCCATACCCTGTGTAGGTATATGTATATGGAGTTATTTTGTTGGCTCTTGGCTAACCCTTCAATATTTTTACGCCCGCGTCTCTATGTTTCAGGTTTGTATCACAAAGCAATAATGCATAGTGGCACAGCTTTACAACCGTGGCTGTTCATCGGTAAAACTGTTGCAAGTATCACGAGAGAACACGCTAGCATTTTGGGTTGTCCCACAAATTCATCCTCCCGAATGGTCGAGTGTTTACGAGAAAGACCTGCAGTTAGAATAGCCTCTTTAAACTTCGAAACTCTGGTATGGTAGACTATCGGTACCTATTTATTAGTTAATTAAGATTACATTAGCTTGTATTCTATATGCGGTATCACAGACCACAGACATGCACCCATAACATTTTTAAGGCACTATAGAGATGCAATACGATCGTTAATCCTGTCTGCGAGTCAGACACTTTTTATTTTGCTAACAACCGGTTGTGACGGTTATATATCGTAACAGAACAATCAAATACACAAGTTAGTTAAAAAGGTGTATTAGACATAAACTTTATAGAAGAGTAACAGTAATAAACATCAAGAATTAAAAGAATAGGTAAGATTATAACAACATTAAGAAGAGTTAATTAGACTTGAGTAGAATGAATGAAATAGTACAAAACATGAGATTATATAGTAAGTCCTTCCCCACCATTTCCAACTAGCTTGGAAACAACAACCAATCAGCTTTCAACTGCTGATTGGCTAAACCATGCCCCTTCTTCAAACGTTGGTATACCCGCCAACAACCGAAGAAGGAACTCAGTCGGCTCTCGTCAGCCGATGGAGAAGGTTCTCCTTCTCCTTCCCCTTTCCCTCGTTGCTCGCCGGTACTTAAGTACCGACCAACGTCCACAAAAATCAGTCGGCACTCGACTGCCGACGGAGAAGGTTCTCCTTCTCCTTCCTTTCCCATCTCCCTATTTTTTCATTTTTCCCTCTTCTCTCCCCAGGCTCGACGTCAGTACACAAGTACCGACCAGCCATCCCAAAGAGAAGCAAACAGTCGGCAATCAGCTGCCGACGAGGAAAGTGTAAACTTAGCCTCCTTTTTCAATTACCACCATGGCCTCCAAACTAACCCCATCGTCCTCTCCCGCTGACACCTGCGAAGGCCACAGTCAGCAATCCTCCCAGGAGGTTGGAGAACCAGCCCAACCCCACGTCTGCCATCCACTCAATGCCGCATGTCAGCATGCGTTTGTCGACTGTACCGACAAACTTGGCGATCCCGCAGTCCTCTACGCTTGTAAATTTTGGCCCGTTCCTCGACAACTACCTCCCGGGCGAGGAACTTCCGGTCAACCAGCACCAGCTGATTGACAGTTCCACGCTGAGGCTGTCCCCATCCTCAATCGGCAATCGCACCGGCAGGAAGCAAATTCCGCCGTGACTACCGTCTCGCCCTCTTTACAAGCCCATCCACCACGGTTATTAACAGGCCTTCCTCCGTTCAATGCCGAGAATGTGTGTCTCTGGCTGCAGCAGATCGAGAATCTTGCTCGCACCAGTGGCAATACCAGCGAGTCTCAGCTCTACCTGGCGATCTCTGGCCACTTGCCGACCCAGGTAGCCAATGCTGTGTCAGAACTACTCTACAGTTCCGACGACTCGCTGCACACTTGGTCAAACCTCCGCAATCAAATCCAACAGGAATTTTCCCCTTCCTCCCACACCCGGATTAGAACCTTATTGGAAAACACCCATCGTCAACCTTCCGAGAGGCCCTCGGCGTACCATCGCCGCCTCGTCACCCTAAACAAAGGAAGAGTCAATGACGATGTTCTCCGTAACCTTCTTTTCCAATCCCTCCCAGTCAATATCCGCCAGACATTGGCCATGACAAAACCCGCAACCTCTCGACAGGCAGCGCTCGAAGCTGACGAGGCAATAGCTCTCAATCAAACCTTTCCATCAACATCCCCTGCGACCAGCACCATCTCCGCTATCGCAACTCCTGCGGCATCCCCGTCGAGGTCACCACTTGTGGGTGTGTGTATTAGTGTACACGACACCACACAAATACCAAATCTGGTCGGTTGTGTGTAATACGTAGATGTATGTGTGTGGGCCGAGCCCAGTAAACAATTAAGCTGCACAGACGAAATGTACAGCCGTGAGCACAAAAAGGTAGTTTGTGGGTTTTACCTCACTGGCCCGCTAGGTGGTCGACAAGTGTGTAGTACACACTCGTTTGTCATCGACCACCCGTCGCCACAGTAAGTAAAAAGAGGAAGGTTCAAGAGAATTTACAGAGTATTGGAGAAGGGTTTTGATCTTATTGGTTAATAGAAATATATGTACAGTAAGTATGACCAATGGTCTCGTAAGAATATGACATAAAATGGGTGTTCACAAATAAATTAGTGGAAATTAGTATATATGCAAGATTGCAGAAATAGTGTAAACAAAAGATGAGTTCATTGTTTATGAGTAAACACAGTAACTGTTTATGTAGGAAATGATGTCATCAAACAAGTCTTGACTTGAAGAAATGACGTGAGAGTTAATGAATGGGAAATAATAGAAAAATAGAGAGAAAGTAATGATGATGATGATAATTAGTAATACGAAAATATTTCATATTATGAACGATACGAAAATATCGTTACACCGGTATGCATGTATTCTATGAACCTCTAAAATGCAAAATGATTTTGAAATATTCCCACGCTCCAAGAGTCTGTGGATTTTCACTTAAGCCAAATTCTTTCTCAACCGAAACAAATTATGTTTTTTAAACCAGAACTTGAATGTTCACTGTGTAGGACGGCTGAGTAGGCCAAGTAGGCGCCCCCTATGGGCCCCACACAGACAACTGATCAAAATTGTAAGTTGGTAAAATTGAAAATGTGTTGGGAAATAATTTATCAGGGAGGCCGCGAGTCGCCAACTGCCTGGGGGCCTTCACATGATTTAATTTGGCACCGTTTAAAACGGAATTACAGGTTGGTCCGGATTTACGAAAGTTCTGGGTTGGGTTTGTAAAATGTTGTCCGAACAAATGGAAAACTTTGGGTTGAAGAAGCTATTCGTTCAGAAATGAAATTCGAGCAAAAAATACAAAATCCAACCCAGAAACGCAGCTCGGGCAAAAGTAATAAGTATCCCAACCAAAATCTCAGTTTGCCTATTCATCCCAATTCAAAATATTAAATTCGTTACAGCAATATAAAAAGAATCGTAAATTTCAAAAAATATCATAAAAATTATTATTTTCTTCGAATTAGTAAAAACCACTTTTCCTGCAATTTTTTATTCTCAAATTTTCTCAAAAACTACTGAATCAATAGGCACCAAACATCTTACGAATATTTTTCTGAAAATTTCAGCCCTATACATCTGTTTCATAGTTTTCCCAAAAACTTAATCAAAAATTTTTTCCAGCAACTTTTTTTTCTCCAGTTTCCTGAAAAATTACTGAACTAATAAGCAGGAATCTTCTGTCAAATTTGAAACTTCATGAGTATTATTTTCTGTAAAAATTTCAGCCCGATCCCTCATGTACTTATCTAGGAATTTTTTATTCTTCAATTTTCTCGGAAACTACTGAACAAATAAGGACCAAACTTCTGTCAGATCTGGAAGTATTTCTGAGGACTACATTTCTTAAGAATTTCAGTCCTATCACTTTTTCAGTGTTTTCAAAACTAAACACAAAATTTTCTTTTCCAGTTTTCATGAAAACTACTAATTAGTAGGAACCAAACTTCTATGAGACTTGTAACTATGTATGGAAGATTTATTGTGAAAATTTCAGCCACACCTATTGCTTTTAACATTTTCTCAAAATCCTGGGAAAACCACTTTTCTGGGAATATTTTTTCCAATTTTCTCCAAAACTACTGAACCTATAGGTACTAAACTCCTATCAGACCAGGTTCTATAAATTACTACTATTCGGGCGGTGCGTGGATTTGAACATGTACCGATCGAATACTTAAACTCGATCACCTCACTGCCACCCAAAATACAGCACCATACTCACTGGATCAGAGCACCGCTGATGGTGAAGGAGAGAATACGCCGATAAGTGTATGTGTGGCTGCCACAACTACCTTTTGTGCACATTTCAGCTCCATTACTTTTATAGTATTCTCCAAACGGTGTACAAAAATTTGGGGAATACATCGTGGTATAAATATACGTAATATTTTTTTCTTTTCTTTTTTTTTTGGGCACAGCATCACACCTCTCCAACTTGACTGCAATGAATTTGACAAAATTTTTACCTTTTGTTGGTGTCCGTCCATAGATGCTTACTGCCAAGTTTTGTTTAAAAATCTCTTCTGAAAGTCGTTATTGAGTTTGGAAGATTCATTTTGGAATCTGTTCATTTCGAAATTAGTTCTCATTCCCCCTATTAATGGTTTCAGTTCATATTGTTGAACTGAGAGTTTTAATGGAGTTGAGAAGTTTTCACCAAAAGTTTTAGTTTCGTACCTGTTCAGTTTGACAGTTACATTTTAGTTCATCTTTATGGTTTTAGTACCAGTTCTGAGAAGTGAAAACTCAAAATACTGAGAGCTGTAATTAAGTTCAAAAGTTCTGGTTAAAAGTTTTGGCGCTGTATCCTGGCTTCTTTTTGACTATTAGTTCCCAGTTCTGCTTATATAAGGATTTCAGTTTTTTGCCAGATCTAAGAGATGAAAATTAAAAAAAGTTAGTGATGTAAAAAGGTTTGAAAGTTATAGCTTGGAATTTTAGTTCTGGTCTCAAGTTACTACTTATCTGCCACTTGCCTGAAGGGTGGTTAATGCGAGCTTGTAGACACATAATTATGGTATGCTGTGTAAATAATATCATTATACATAGGCTACATTTAATTACATAGCCTTCTTATCACTATAATAAACGTACAACCGGATTTTTTAAGACAAAATTCAACAAAAATTATTCAGACCAAATTCAAGACCCATGAGCCAACTACAAATGTTTCGTTGTTTCCATCCCAACAACAAATTCATCAGTGTTTTCAGGCCAGTACAAGCTAAAGCGCTGCGAAGCGGCGCTTCAGGGATACTGTACTGTATATACGTGTATTAAAAAAAATTCGATTAACAGTACCGATTGTTACTTGTTTTTCATGAAACGGATAGTTTTCGTCATCCTCGCCCATAATCCTTTTGCAAGGTCAATTTTAATACCCTGTTTGCAAGTAAAATGGGTAAAAATGTATCGACGGAAAATTTGCCCAAGAAGAACAGTCGTGTAAAATTGATAAAAAATACGTACGCTGATCTTCTCATTTGATTCCGGATTAAATCATTGACCAGTGCCCGAAGTTTGGACTAACACGTTATGACACGTCCCCAAAATTCGGATGTTGAAGTAAAACATTACCCAAAATTTTACTCTCGAGTTAGCGAGTTACCCACTTTTTGGGTTCGATGCAGATCTATGCGGTAGGTACTCACTTAAATTCAATTACTACCGTCCATCTATTTCTCGATTCTGAATCATGGACTGATACAGCATCCGTTACAATGATTTGAAATAGCCCCTAGGAACACCTACTCCTTCTTGGAGTCAGATATCATTATCAATAGGTACCTAAAGGATAAAACCCTAGATTTTCTTGTGAGACATTTCCGATTGTGTCTCCGAGAATACTCAGTTCCTTGTGGTTAATGATAGGCTATTTAGTGTGCTGACACATGCGCAGGAAGCTTACTTTAACATTGAAACATTGAAATGAGACTTGTCTCTGCGCGTATTGAAATTGTATTTGGATTTTCATTATGATAACGGGGAAAACAGAATTGTCTGAATATAGGATGGAAACGACAAAGTTAATTTTGAGTTTTCTTTTTGTTATTGGGTGTGTGGGTTGAATGCCGCATTATTTGATGCTTATTGTAATGTGATTGTGTTTTTTAATTGAAATTGCCTTTGTTTTTAATTTTTACAATGAATGTTTCAAAATGTCTTCTCATAGGTACCTATTATTTCTTACGCTTGGCCACTGTGGGGAATTAACGTCAAGAGTACACCTGTTTTTGATTCCAGTCTCCCTACTTATCCTGAATTCGCGTTCATTTAAAAAATAAAATATTTTGTTTAGGTTTGGAGGCATTTAGGAATTCAGTTTGGTCCAGTGATTGAGCCATCGGGGAAGAATAGGTTTATTTCTCAAACTCCAATTTCTATGATACGAAAAGCGCCGAAACATATCCCACTCCTGATGAGTATGACCGCGGACGAGGGTTATATTGGCTTGCACAGTAAGTGTTGGAGATTAATTTCATTAAACTACGATCGGAAGTCGAGTAATACGCTAACGATAGTAAATCGCTCGATTCGTTCGCACAATCGAAGCCACTAAAACGTCAACTTCGGAAAATAGGCCACAATGTATTCACTTTCCGATCCACCTCAACATTTTATTTTATTTCTAGAATTTGCATATTTATTTAAATCTCATATGTTCAGTTTACAGTTTTCCATAATCGTAAATGTCAGTTCTCAGTTGATGACTTTTCGTCAAAAATCTTTTACACTGAGGCAAAATTCTATAAAATATAGGCGCATCATTAGTCTGAAAATCGAATTTTTAATAACATTGTTCGACTTTTCGAAAACGTTTTAGAGTTTAGTGCTGCGAACCAGATTTTAAGAATAAATATCTAGTTAAATGTCAAGTACCATAGATATACCATATTTAATAAAGATTTAATGGGGCCCCTCTATCACCAGTGATCAATGCAGAAAAATAAATAGAGGAGAATTTTCAATCCATACGTACTCTAATGAATTATTTATAATGGTATAAATAAATTCTTCTTAAACATTCTGCTTTTACCGCTTCAGTTTTTTTTTCATGACTATTTTTAATATTATTCACAGATTTTATCGAGGACGAATCTGTACTGTTTGAACTGGATATGAACTTCAATCAAATTGCTCCTTACATGATGTATTACACGGACAGGGTTGAAAAAGCAGAATTACACAACTTTGGAAATAAAATTCGAAATCATTTTTTCAATGGTGAATCATTAACAAAGAATAAACATTACAAAAAACTTGTTGAGGTAGGGATATGGAATGATCAAACCGTCACAACAGTTTATAAAATTAGGCGCATAAGAAAGTTTTAAAAACATTTTACTCAAGCAAATTCTTTTTTTCTGACTGTGTCAGAAAGAGGTATTGTGTTTGATCCGTTTCCTGACAATCTTATAATATTTTGTGCCATACTCTGCAGCACTCAATATTCATCGTAAAAATATGAATGATGGTTCAAAAAATTGGTATTTTTACGACGAGTAACAATGGGGAAAGAAGTCCGAAAAATTCCTCTTAGATAACCCAAAAATTACATTTAAAATTTGGGAAGTTTTTTCATCAAAAAAGTAAAATGACCAATCACAAGTCCCGATTCCAAATAAAACTGAATAACGCATTCCGATTGGATCACCCAAAAGTGTCTAGGATACGATATTTCTTGTGGTTATATAGTCTAAATATTCAGATAACTCCATCCTCTCCGTATTATATTAAACTTCCGTAGTTATGCATATATAAACATTCCGTCAGCAAAATTTTGAGTTTTGACATTTTACTGTTTGATGCATCACCAAGTATGTTTTTTAAGGTGCTTTAGGTCCGAATTTGGTGTTTGTTTCTCCATTTAACCCATTCTTCAACCCCCAATGGGCCACAAAAGAGGGTCAGTTGTGAGTTTTCACATTTTATTGTATGATACATCACCAAATATGTTTTTTAGGGCGCTGAATCCAAATTTGGTGTTCATTTTTCCATTTGACTCATTTTTCAACCGCCAGTGGCCCCAGGAGGGAGTCAATTTTAAATTTTCACATTTTATTGTATGAAACGTCACCAAGTATATTTTTTAAAGTGCTGAGTCCGAATTTGATGTTAATTTCTCCATTCGATCCATTATTCATCCCACAATGGGCCCCAAAATGGGTTAATGTTGAGTTTTCACATTTTAATTTATGATATATCACCAAATATGTTTTTTGAGCTGCTAAGTCCGAATTTGATGTTCATTTTTGCATTCAACCCATTCTTCAACTGCTGCCAGTGGCTCCTAAAAGTGGCTCAATTTTGAGTTTCCACATTTTATTCACTTTTGTTCAAATATTACAATATCAACAATTATCTGTCACTTCTAGAGTAAATTCTTCTTATTTTGAAAAACTTGTAGAGACTTTCGTTTTGCACTTCATAAAAAGTTATTTAAATAAGTAATTAAATTTTCAAAAAAAATGAAACCGACTGAATGTAGGGACATAAAACATATAGAATTAAAATGCTGGAAAATGTTTTCCAGGTTTTATAATAGTAATTTTTTTACAAAGTGGAATTACAACTAACATTACCTGGCAGAAACACCTTCCAAGTCACATGTTATAAATATATAATGCAAGATTTTTGAATGAAGCAATGTAGATCCCTTCATATTAAACATTTCCCTGATGCAATTATTGGTAAATTTAACATGGATTTGACAACCTTGAAATACATGGCATTATTACATCTATTCAAAACATTAGTGGATTTTATTTGTTAAAAATGTTTAAATTCTTTGGATGTGCTGTCAAGAACTGTCCACTTTCCATTTGATTTCAATCAATTTCATATTATTGGCTTAATAATAGGTACTTATGAAATCAACATTCATTTAAATATCATTTATTGCACAATTTAATTAGTGAGAACCAAACAGTATTGATTTTCATATTAATATCAAAAGGTATTTCTGCCAGAAAATACAATAGTTGTAATTCCAATTTGTAAAAAAACTGCTATTATAAAACATGAAAAACTTGTTTTCAACATTTTAGTTTTATTATATTTTAAGTCCCTACACACAGTCGGTTTCATTTTTTTCAAAAATTTAATTATTTTCAACACATTGTTGCGATTTGTCCCATAAACATCATACTAAAAATCCCACCTCACATCTTGAGTTAATTCTTTATTGGGGTTTGAACCTTTAGTAATATAGGAGGTGTACAGAATAAGAATACACAGGTAAACACGAAAAACTGTGATATTATGATGGCTGATTCACAATTAATGCGAATTAGAATAAGAACAAGAGCTAAAATAAAAATGCGGAAGAGAATCTCAAGGATCGATTCACAAAACTTTCTAAGTGGAAATGGTAAATGATGAAATGAATGACGTGATTATATGTTTTGTGCATGCACATTTTAGAAATCCGAGAACAAGAATGGGAAAGATAAACTTCAGCCAACTTTCCCATTCACATTCTCAGACATTTCTTGTTCTTGGCTGAATGTGAATGCCTCTATTTTTATTTTATATTTTCATGTTTCTCGTTCTTGTTGTTGTTACAATTAAATGTGAACTAGCCTTTTTTCTAAACCAATGAATGGGCATGGATTTTTCTCAGTTTTACTGGATTCACAGCAAAGTCTTCAGATAACTTTATATTCACGAGACCAGCTGACTGAAAACCTTGGAGGATATGCATATATGTACAATTATGATGGAGATGATACAGATGATAATTTGGTGCCTTGACAATAGTGTACCGGACATGATTTTCAGTCAACATATTTTCAAATTCTTTAAAAAAAATAAAAAATCTCAGTGAAAATTACATTAAAATTGGTTGGATAGAATGGGAGAAAATGAATGGTAAAGTTGAGTTGTCAGAAAACGTGATATTTTTTGAGCAGTGGGTGTGATGTCATAGAATTGACACATCAGCAAACCTTTCACTTCTTTCACAGGTTTCTCATTCATTCATTCCTCACTCTCCTGTTTTGTATATTGATTTAGTTAAGCTCATCAATTTAGAAAGTTCATGGTGACTGTGAGGGAGGGGATGAAAGGATGTGCACTTGCACCCCCACCCCCTTATTTATAGTCAAATTGAAAAACAATAAAAACTAAGAAAATCAAAAACGATTATTCCTTATTTGTTTTTATATTCGAGTACAGCCTTGGAAAAAATTTTTGGTGGTGCCTGGGGAGTTATTTACTTTGAGGCTGAGTTCATATTTGCAACCCATTCTTAGATTTAACCCTTCATTTAGCCCCCTATAACCTAAGAAATGGAATTAAGATAATATTCTTAGATGTTATTGAGTGATACATTGTGACATCTGACTGCCCGTAGCCTTCCCTTCACGTCACCATCGACTTGTACTCTTATTACGATAGGGAATGGCTCTCAAATTCTAAGTTTATAATAACGATAAGGTAAACGGGAAATACGCCAATTCCCCAACGGAAATAAATTCCCAAAGTCTAAGAAACATCAAAGACATGTTGATTAACTACTTTTAACGATATGGTGACGTGTAGAATTACAATATCAATCATCGGTGAACCAAATCTTATCTCTTTGACTGTTCACATTTTTGGCCTAAGAGTGAACAGTCAGTCTCGTTTTAGACGTGATAGTTTTCCATTCGTCGTGAATACGAAACATTATTCACGACAAAATACAGCTCTTTTATACGACAGCAAGTCACCATTTAAATTGTTTTCACCGATACTTTCGAATGTGAACGTCAGTAGTAGACTTAAATAACTCGCGATATTATTCCTTCGAATTCAAGACGAATATCCGCTTGAGATTTGATGGTTCACATGACTTCGAGAACCATGAGGCGATGTGATGTATAACCTGCACGACCTGACATTATTTACCATACTTGTAAGTAACCTTTTCGATTGTAATAAAGTGTATACTGTGATAATGGGTCGGCCAACTTATTTATTTCCACTTATATAAATTCGCCCGATATACTTCGTAGGCCTTGGGAGCTATCGCTGGTAGGCTGGTGGCCTAACTGTTTGAGCTGGTTTGTGGTTTCGACTCTACGATTGATCGAGACTTATTGATATACTTCGAATCGTGATATCATTCCCTATATTCGGGATGTACGTTCGTTTTTGGACGTCACAACATCAATAATATTGTTTTTTGAGGCTCTTAGTTTACATTTATAATCCATTTTTAGATTGAACCCCTCCTTGGCCCCCTGTGACCCCAAGTAGGGGGTTAAGATAATATTCTTTGATATTATTGAGTGATATATCATTAATAATATTTGTCGAGGTGCTGAGTTTAGATTTGCAATCCATTTTTAAATTAAGCACCTCATTGACCCCACTGTAACCCTAAACAGGGGGTTCAAATAAAATTCTTAGATATTATTGAGTGATACACCATAAATAATGTTTTTTGAGGCACTGAGATTATATTTACAATCCATTTTTAGATTGAACCACTTTTTTTCTTCTTGTGGCCCCATAAAAGGGATTGCAGTTATATCTTCACTTATTATCAATGATTTGTTAGGTATTGGATGCCCATGTTTTTTGAGACCAACAAAAAACAACAATATATCACACAATAAAATGTGAAAAGTCAAAATTAGCTAGTTATATCTGAACCACTTTGGATCACATTATAAGGAGTTCAATGAAGAAATGCATGTCAAAATAAAACTTCGAGTCTAAAAAAATTACCAACAATGTATCACACAATAAAATAGGGAAATTCAAAATTAGCCCCTGTGGAATCACATAATGCGTAAAATTAAGAAATTACGTCAAATTCAAAATCAGTAGCTAAAAAACTATTGCCAATGATGTATTACATTACAAAATATGAAAAGTCAAAATTTCCCCTCATTTTGAGCCTTGGGGGTCAAAAATGAGTCAAATCAATAAAATAATGTCAAATTTGAACTTGGTGCCACAAGAAATATTACAAATGACATATTACATAATAATATGTAAAAAAAAACAAAATTAGGCCCTTTTATGAGTCCTTTGAGGTCAAACAATTGATCAAATTAAAAAATTATTGACAAATTTGAACTCAGCACCTCAAGAAACATTTCAAATGATATATTACATAATAATATGAAAAAAAATAAAATTGGGCCCTTTTATGAGTCCCTTTGGGTTAAAATATTGATCAAATTAAAAAACATAAGGTCCAATTTGAACTCAGTACCTCAAAAAATATTTTTGTAAAGAATAAACAAACAATATTATATCACCTTTGTGTTGAGTTGGATAATTTCAGTGTATATATGTTGAAAATTCCAAGAAAATGCATTTTTGGCCCATATCTGCTTCCCCTTTCTTATTTTTGGGATTTCAAAAAAAAAAAATTAGATGTGATACTCAAGCGCCCTCATACCAATTTTCAACCTTCTACCTCAGTGGGAAGTACAAAAATTAAATATAGATAGAAACCCAAACCTATTGAATCTTATTTACTTAGGTGATAATTTAGACTTTGAGCTTACTGTGCCAAAAGTTTTCTTGGGTCCTGAAATGAAACGTGTGTGTACCCTTGCTTCAAAGTCATTTTTTAAAGTCAATTTTGTTCAGTAAATTTTTACCAAAAACCTACTTAAAAATGAAGTATTAATGAGATGTATTGAAACCAGCAACCTCTGATAATGCAAAATACAAATATGTCAATTCTATGACATCACAACTACAGGGTGCGCATCGAGGTACCATTTTTGGTGCAGCGCAACTTTGACATCTTATATCTTCCTTTCTATTTAATATTTTTCAAAAAAAATTTCAGAACCTTCATTCACAGGCTTTAGACTATCTCTCCCATTAATTTCAAGTAATTCTGAGAGTCATGTCCGGTACCCTATTGACAGGGCTACAACAACTATGTGTAGAACTTTTTTTAAATTCTATTGATAGAAAAAAATCCATTTGTATTTGTTTGTAAAAACTGGTGTAAAAAATGCCTCATTTTGGAGAATCTGATTGATTGATGTGAGCTATTTCTTACACCAATGTATAGATGCTCAGTGTAGATGTTAAGGATACTCGATCTATTGTAAAGCTCTAGTGTGTTGTTTTCATAGTATAATTATATATATATGTAAAAGACAAAATTGTCTTTCCTCGAATAGCACCAAATCTCGTTCATACTTGCGAGATTTTGACCATTTTTCATGTTTATTTATGTTTGACCTAGGCTAAGATGTTGCGAGGTAATAATTTACTGCATGCGAACTATTTATCTACAATTACGTAATTTCATTCACTAACGTCACTCTTTCTATTATCCGATGACAACATTTTCAACTAATCCTGACTTGAACGTTTTTCTTTGTTATTGTCATCGACTTCGTATCTCACTTCCGATAATTTTTCATTGATAGTTTCATTCATTCACTCGTGCGGTCATTCAACATTGACTCAGATATACAGATTTAATCTTCGTTTGTTTCGAGTATATAAACTTGAATTTTCTAATTTCTCTCTGATTATTTAATTACGTGTGAATAAATATTTTGAATCTTAACGATCTCACACTTTCTTATGTTTGAAGTGCAACTTAGATTCAGTCACAAACGAACTTACAAATTAGAAAATTCTGAAAAAATTTTTTTAAAGAAATGTTTTGGGAAATCGTGTTTCTTTTTTGATATGTTGTCAGTGAAAATCAAACTATTCATGATGGCCTAGGGTGCAGAGAAAACAACAACTTTAAATATCAAAAGAATTCGTTTGTTTGGAGATGGTATTTGGTTCGCCTTTCCCAAGGAGCTGCAGAAGGCCACACTACACAAAGAGCTGATGACTTTGGGCCCTCCAAAAAGTGCAACCTCCGTACTGAGAAGCAGAGGTCAATATAGAACAATCAATGTTTCCATCCCACCAGAGATCTCAAAATTGTACATGGACAGTGATGACAACTTCATCTTTAAAGAATTTTTGCTACCGGAATTTTCACCTCCTAACCAGGCCAAATTGAAAGAAGACGCAGAATCAACTATCCCACTCAGAAAAGACAAAGATGAGCCCATCAACAGTATAATGAAACACTTCCTGATCGAAAAATTTTCACCAAAAAACAAAAATGTCACAGCATGGTGCGACTCCTTCGAGAGGGAATCCCAACATTTTAAGCTGGATGGCCAAAAACAGATAGAAGTATTCAAGAGTGGTGTCGAATCATCAATGGCAGACTGGTTTGTCATAAATCAAAGGAAGCTAGGACTCAATACTGCTTGGTCAAATTGGAGAACTGATCTGATCACAACCTTTGGAGACTCTTCATGGAAATCAATTCGGTACGCATAAAATTACAGATACATCAGAGGGTTGTACATCGAATTTGTGGTAAAAAAAGAAAAATTACTTTTAGAAATAGACAGAAATTTACCCGATTTTGTTATTTTAGACTTAGTTGTTCTCAGTTTACCGGTCCATATTCAAAATTCCCTTAAAACTAATGTCGTAACTTCCCTAAGAATATTGCATGACAAATTAAAAAGTTCGAGGCAGAAGACAGTCAGTGACCAAAATAAAAATTTAAATTTTCAAAAAAATAATACTAAAACACCTTATAACGTAAATAAATCGGAACAAAATAATAATAATAACAAAAAAATAACTAATAATAAGGAAAAGAAAAACAATTCCAAAAAGAAACCTTGTCCCAACTGTGAGAAAAGAGGCTACTCGGAGAGGTTTCACCCCAAGGCCTTATGTTGGTTCAAAGACAAGCCTTTTAATAAGAAAACAGTTAATAAAATAGAAGTTGAAAATTCTCTATCTGATGAAGAGACAAAAAACCAATTTATTCACCGCTGATCAAAATTAATTTATGCCTCAATAATAAAGTTTTTTGTAAAGGAGTTTATGATTCTGGATCGAATATTTCAATAATTAACAGAAATCTGATAAACTCTATGAAAATAAAGGCATTTAAACCTATTGAAAAATCTTTTTGGATGATCAGCAGTCATGGCAAAGTGTTGGGAATTGCTAAAATTAACGTAAAAATTTTTCCCAAAATAAAGATGTTTTTGTTTTTGTGCTTGACAAAAAGGAATTTGATCATGATTTCTTAATAGGTCTTTATCTGATTCAGGAATTTGGCTTGTGCCAAGACGAGAATCTGAGAATTCATAAAAAAAAAGAAATTATACTAATACATCTCATAATAATAATAATAATAATAATAATTTAGAAAATTTTAACATAAAAGTCTCTAAGACAGAATTAAACTTAAATCATTTAGATGATAAAAAGAAAGAAGAATTAAAAAAGGTCATACATGATTTCAACTAGGTTTTTGCCAAAAGTAAATATGATGTTGGAAAGGTCACTGACTACTGTGCCACCATAAAATTAACCAAACACAAATATATTTCGCGCAAACCCTATAGATGTAATATAATTGATCAAAAAGAGATAGAAAATCAGATCACTCAGCTGCTTAATGCTGACATGATCGAGGAATCAACCTCTCCTTTTGCTGCGCTTGTTACTCTAGCTTTTAAGAAAAATGCAGAGGGTGTCAAAGTAAAAAACAGAATGTGTGTTGATTATTCCGCCCTTAACAAGATAATAGTTCCTGAGAGTCAACCTTTCCCTCATATAGATGATTTGATAGTCAAAGTGAGAGATTGCAAATGGTTTTCAGTCCTAGATATTAATAGTGCCTTCTCATCCATACCCATAAGAAAGAAAGATAGATACAAGACTGCCTTTGTGATTCAGACTGGACACTACAATTGGAAAAACATGCCCTTTGGATTGAAAACCAGCCCCGCTATTTTCCAAGGAATTTTGAGAAATATATTAAAAAGAAAAGACCTAGATGATTTTTGTGTTAATTATATAGACGACATATTAATATTTTCAAAAACCTTCAAAGACCATTTAGAACATCTAAAAAAACTTTTTGTAGCTGTTTATGAAGAAGGTTTTAGACTAAATTTAACCAAATGTGATTTAGCCCACAATAAAGTAAAATATCTAAGTCATTATATCGAAAACAACACCATTTACCCTATTTTTGATAATGTTTTATCGGTTTGGGACTTCCCCACCCATGAAACCCAAAAAAAGTTAGACAATTTCTTGGTAAAATAAATTTTTATCGTTCCTACATTCCAAATTCTTCTTTGATTTTAGCACCCCTTCATAATTTATTAAAAAAAAAATACCCCCTTTTTATGGAACGATAAATGTGAAGAAAGTTTTAAAAAAATAAAAGAAATTTTATGTTCCGAACCATGTCTAGCGATTTTCAATCCAAAAAGAGAAACAATTGTACAGACTGATGCCAGCCTAGAAGGGATCGGTGCAATTCTAAAACAGAAATAGGATGAAGGTTCATTCCAACTATCCCAATTTAATTTTGAAATAGAATATGTGCCGGGAGAAACTAATAATGAAGCAGATTGTTTGTCTCGCAATCCAGTTCTCAAAAATTTTGAGGCCTCCTCTGAACACAGAGTCGTAAATTTTATTGAAATAAAAGACATTATAAATGATCAAAAAATGGCACTTAAAGATTTAAGAATTAAAAAAGAAAACCTTTCAGAAATAAATAACGCAATATTTTCAAAATATAGAGCTTCTAAAAAACAAATAATAATTTCTGATAATTTTGCTAAAGAATTAATAAAAAAAAACTCATTTAAAATTTGGACACATTGGATCCAAACAGATTGAACTTACTCTTTTTCCAAAATTTTGTAACGAAAACTTTAAAAAACTCATCAAAAATTTCTGTAAGAGCTGCACCACTTGTATCAAAAATAAAACCCGAATTCCTATTAAATTTGGCTATCTTTCTCACCTTGGACCAGCCACAAGGCCTTTTGAATATATGTCACTCGACACTATAGGCGGTTTTTCAAGTAACAATTCAAATAAATAATACTGTCATTTACTAGTTGACCATTTTTCCAGATATGCTTACATTTTAACATCAAAAACACAAACCGCCAAAGATTTCATTAAAATAATAGAAGATATTTTAAAAGATGGTCATAGTATTTCCAATCTACTGACCGATCAATATGGAGGAATAAACTTCAAAGAATTTAAAGATTTTATTCAAAAAAATAATATTAATCTAATTTTCATAGCAGTAGATTGTCTTCTTCCAATGGACTAAATGAAAGATTAAATCAAACACTAGTAAACAGATTAAGATGCAAAATTAACGGAAACCAAGAAAATAAAAAGAAATCATGGTCTGTCCTTATGGAAGAATGTGTAAAAGAATATAATAACACTATTCATTCAGTAACAAAATTTTCTCCGAATTATTTAATGAATAACGTAAAATTTGAAATAATTCCAGAATTCGGAGACAAAACAAATAATTTAGACAAAGACAGACAGACTGCCTTTGAAAATTCGTGCAAAAATCACAAAATTAACAAAAAAAGATTCGATAAAAATAAAGCAAAAAGTAATTTTCAAATTGGAGATAACGTATTTGTTTTGCACGGAAACCTTTTAAACAAAAATAAATTAGATGAGATCAGGACCGGACCATTCAAAATCTTGAAGCAAGTATCAAACTCTATTTTTCAGGTTGACTCAGGCTACCAGAAACAGGAATCCAACTTGTATTACGTATCGAAACTTTACCCTTATATTTAAGATAATTGTATCAAATGATAAATTTTCATATTTCTCTGTATATTCTATGTAATTACGTGTTATTTATCTGTATATTGTGAATTTGAATTGACAAAATCGTCTTTCCTCAAATTGCACCAAATCTCGCTCATACTTGGGAGATTTTGACCATTTTTCATGTTTATTTATGTTTGACATAGGCTAAGATGTTGCGAGGTAATAATTTTTTGCATGCGAACTATTTATCTACAATTACGTAATTTCATTCACTAACGTCACTCTTTCTATTATCCGATGACATTTTCAACTAATCTTGACTTGAACATTTTTCTTTGTTATCGTCATCGACTTTGTATCTGGCTTCCGATAATTTTTCATTGATAGTTTCATTCATTCACTCGTGCGGTCATTCAACATTGACCCAGATATACAGATTTAATCTTCGTTCGTTTTGTGTATATAAACTTGAATTTTCTAATTTCTCTCCGATTATTTAATTACGTGTGAATAAATATTTTGAATCTTAACGATTTCACACTTTCTTACGTTTAAAGTGCAAATGAGATTCAGTCACAAAGGAACTTACATATATACATAATATTGAAGCTGAAAATGGATGAAAAAGGATCTACTATGCATCTGTATCAAATCTATGCACATTTACCAATTTCATAACGTTACATTTGATTAATATTATGGGGAAATACAACACCTACCTGATCGAAGGTTTAAACTCCCCCAAAATTTATTTTTCAAAATTGTGGGACATATTGACAAATTTTTCAAACAATACGTTTTTCTGACTTAATTCCTATAAATTTATTCCTTGCACATTTCTTCACCGAGTCAAAGTGAAACACCCAGAAGCATCCTTAAATTTAGGTGCATTTACTGAATAAATTTTTTGTCAAGCCGATTACTATAGTAATTTTTAATCGATAAAGTTGACATTTATTACGTATCGATACATTTTATGTTAAAGATGAACTTTGTCACATTTACTGTGAGGTCTGTTTGTCACGTTCAAATTTGTGTTATTTATAGAGCTATTCCTTCTTAACCTGATAGGAAGAACAATTTTTTTTATATATAGGAAAAATATGATACTTAGGTGGGTATTCCAGTGCAAAAGAACCACATTGATTTTGGTTTCGATTGTTTTATTTGTTCTTGAGCTATTAACTTTTTTTGGGCGATGATGTGAATACGTAAATGGGGTATAAGGTCGTGGCATAGCCACATATTCTTCAAAATTGATGACAGAAATTCGTGCTACATTCTGCCGCAATGTTTAATTAATTATTGGTTCCGCTCTTGTTATCAACTACTGGCTCTGTGGCCGAGTGTATATAATGCTACGTTTTGGTGGTTGAGGCGAGAGAATCAAGTTCCTGTCAGTTGGCAGTTCGGGCAGGATACCTAAAACAATATTCACTTTTTTATTTTTAGTCTATCAAAATTATCTCCAAAATGGTTATTTAAAAAACTTTTTTGATGACAAATGGGATTTTTCTTTAATTTGTTGCATATGGTGTTACGAACAACAAATTGAAAATCTCACCCCCACCCTTTGTACTAAATTTTCTCGGAGTATAAATCAGTCAAAAAAATTATTTTTTGTGTATATCAAGTAGAGTGGCTCGTAAGTCGAAACTTTTCGAACAAAAGAATTTTATATAAAAATGTATTCTTACTGTTTTTGTCTTAAACCCCTCCTTCGCCCAAAAATCGTATGCAAAATGAGGTACTTTTTCACAAAAAACATTTTAACATACAGTATAGCGAAAATTCAAGTGTACACACGAACACAGAATGCCAAATATACAAACTCTTGCAACTGACGCACTTCAGATCCATAGGTCAAGCTAATGGGGAAACCCCAGCAAGCTTCCTGCCCCCACAATTGAAAAAAAAATGAGAAAATTGTCGTAATTCACCCAAATTAACCCAATTATTTAGCAGATTTTTCACTGCCATTTAAACTCGTGCAATTTATGAATGTGGTGGTATGGGCATTCAGACCGCAACACAGGGGCATAGAAACAAGGGCCAGGAGGACGATGTTCTCCCCGAATGAAATAGGAGGGATGAAGTATCAAATGTCTCCCTACCATAAAAAACATTTTTAATTTTTACCATATCAAGCAAATCTAATAAATTAATTCTATGGAGTCAGTTTTTCTCTTTAATAGGCCTCCGTAATAATTACCTAATCAATTATTCATATCAAATTCTGCCGTAGGTACCTACTTATCTAATTGTTTTAAATTATACACAATTAGAACCTGTTTTTAATTTTTTTAACATCAAAACTTTTGGTGCTATTATTTAGGACTTTTTCTTTCAGGATCTTGTCACTTTACTCCGAAAATTTTGTTGATTTCAATATGCTGCGAATTCAACTTATTTTCCACCTGCCATATGAATAATAAGTCTAGTAGGTAATTCTGTCAAATATGGCAAAATTTGCAACACTTCTATTTTGTTTTTTTCATTAACTGGCTGTTCAATCCAGCCAATTTTTACTCTAGAACTTCGAAGAGGCTTTTCAATTTACCAGAGTAGAACTGGAAAAAAACTTTTTTCTCAGATGGTGCCATATACCTTAATCGCATTGGCAGTGAGTAAGTTCTAGTGAAAAGTTAGCTATTCCTAAAATAGATCGCATTTGTGTAACATTTATTTTTATTTCATACTCTTTTAGTTATCAATGTTTTCAGAAAGATTTTGGGAGACTGGTTCAAAATTTTTCAGGGGCATTCGAATATTCTTTTGTTTCCATCAATATCAAGTTTATAAAATTTAATGATTAATTGAATGTCGGTCTTTAGACTGACGGAATAAAATCCATTTAATATTACCTTTCTAATTTTTTTTGCATGTATTGTTGTAGTCATTGACAACTTAATTAGTTGAAAATAATTCAGTTATTACTCGATTTGGGTTGAATGTTCTTACAAGATTTTCGTATATGTACTCCTAATTACGTGGCCAGCGAAAGGCTATGCATGAGCACAGTGACATGCGGTGCAAGGAGTTGTTGCCCCCTTATCTAAAAAAAAACTTATTGGTCAACAAGTTTATGTTATTAAGATATACTTTTGTTGCAAGATGGGGTATATATAGGGTATGGATTAATAGAGAGGCAAAAAATTAATTCAAAATTTTCCTCCTTCATTCTGGAAAATTGTGGAGCCCTCTTTGCAGTGAACTTGTGCGCTACTATAGGTAAACACTTTCTGAATATTTTTTTCAAAACTGTATTCTTTCCTTCCTTACTGTTTTTACAAAAAAATTGCCATTTTTTGGAAAAATTAACAATTTCCAACCAAACAAATAAGAAGAAAAAGTCTACAGTTAGCACAGTTTTATCCTAAACCTCACAAACTCCCATGAAAAAACCCTACCCTCTTTCCTAATAAATTATCTCAAAAAATGTTTTCCTTTTGAAATGAAAATTGTTTCTACAATCACGTTAAAGTACATTCAAAAATCTGTAATATCACAACTGAGGTCTGTTTTAAGTTTGCTAATTACCATAATTTCCCTAATAAGTTTTCCATGGTATGGTGGTATGGAAATGTATTTCAATATGCTCATGAATTAAAATGCTTCTTTATTTGTTTCTTTTGTTTGTGTCAGACGTGTATAAATGTGAATGAAAACGAATTTGAAGAAAATTGAGGTGAATTTAATCAAATTTTTGAAAAAGCGGAATTTAATACTCAAGATGAATCTGAAGCAAAAATTAGTCAATCAATATGAGTTTATATATTCTATCACAATCAAATTTTTATACTTTTTTTAGTTTTACTTTTTTATTCCTGGCCAAGTATTATAAATGTAAGTTCCTAAGTCAACCAGAAAAATTTGAGGACTGGTGGCGAATAGAGTGAGGGTAGAGACACTAGAGTCACTTTAAACAAATCATAAAAATTTTAATTAATAAGGTAGGTATTATACTATTACACAAAATAATTAAAAAACATGGACATATTATATTCTGAAATGTTGTAGTAACAAGATTCTGGGTATTTGACTTTGTGTTTAAGTCTACAGTATGCAGACTTAATAAATTGGATGTTAAAATGTTCTTTGTGAAAAAGTACTCTACTTTTCATGATATTTGTGGACAATGGAGGGGTTTAAGGCAAAAATAGTAAGAATACTTTTTTGTGGAAAATAACTTTTCCTCAAAACTTCCTTACTTATAAGACTATATTCTTGAAATGTAGATTATGCCCCTTAGAAAATTTAGAATAGAGGGTGGGGTGGGATTTTTAATTTGTTCTTCGTAAGATAATTGCCAACAATTTAACCTTAAAGCAAAATCCCGCTTGTTATGAATATTGTTTTTTAATTTCCTTATAATTGCCTAGATCATTTAAATGGAGTAAGTATCGTAAAAAAAATGACAAAAAAAAATTTTATTCGTCTTTTGTAAACAGCTAGTCATTTTGTGGAGATAAAATCACAGATATATGGTTATTACTTATCGAATATAAAATTTTACAAATTAACGTGCTTGCGGTGCGTTGTTAGTTGTTACCATTGACTATATATATATTCAGTCAACGGTTCTTACCAATCATAATTCATACCCAACAAATACAGGCCACGGGTCTTATTAGGAGGCTGGGCCTTATTACGCGCTAGTACTTTATTTTTCAAATTTTTTGGGAATTTTATGATCTTTTCATGCCCAGACTAGATCTGACCGAATAGCTAATAATTTGAGAGCAAATAAAAGCGATAAAAATCAAAATCGTGCTTGAGAAAAATGTTTCTAAATTTCCTTATTTGCCTAAACTACGCGGAGTTAGTAGATTCGAAAAATTGATTATACCAATAGATAGCATAAATCAATTTATTACTATCAATTTTTCAGGTGCTAGGTGATCGTCTAATTTGCGCATACGTTCAATTTGCAGCAAGGGAACATGCAAAGGCGAAATTCGGCCCAGTATATTTTTTCAAATTTAATTATGCTGGGCAGTACAGTTTAACAAATAAGTACGCCAATAATATGAAATCTTACGGTAAGTGCCGTAGGTACGCTTCGAAGGTGAATCATGACTGAATTAACCGAGGTTCTTAATCGACTGAAAAAAATCTGATAATATTCATTCCTTTAAAAATTGATAGTGTTAGTGGTTGGCTTCACAACCATAGGGTTGTGAGGTGTGTTCGGTGTGATATATTTTGAGCTCTCAAATGTGATTGAAAAATGATCATTACCTGAACAAATCATTGCCGCGTAAGTATCTTAACAACTCAGTTGATCACTTTCGGTAGTAATTACCTAAATGAAAAACCCACAAACCAATCTTAACCTACTTTTCCCGGCCAAACAGCCCAATAAGTTGCTGATACCGGCAGTAATGAAAAGGGAAAGTTTTATTTTATTTACAAGTTTGAAAAAAAATTATTCTCAATTTGATAATTGATGGACATAGTAATTTTCTTAGTATGAACGTTTGATAAGGCTTGCAATTATGATAAAAACATTTTTCTTTCATGATTGCTTTTGACGCAGGTGTATCTCACGGCGATGATATGTTGTTCATTGTACGGCCTCAAAACCAATTTCTGTTGACTAGACCAAAGGACGTCGCTATGACAAAACTTTTATGTTCCATATGGACGTCGTTCATGAGATTCGGGTAAGACAAAATGCATTATTTGCATCCTCAGATGATGATAAAATGGTACTGAAAGCGAAATAATTCATGGCGGAAAAAAGTATGCATATCATGGAAAAGCTATCTGCAGTAGGTACCTATAGGTTTTTCTGGATTTTCAATACGTGGATGTGTAAGAAGAAATACTTCGGTATCCAGGTATATTTTGAAATATTTTGGCTTTAACTAAAATTCTTCTCGATTTGAACGAAAATTCACGCATAAAAAAATCTATTTTATCAACTTGTTTCTGACACCCCTACTTACAAGCATAGATAGGAACTTCTCGCGATACTCTCACAATATTTAAATAATAAAAATACTACGTATAATCACGTTTCCTCAACGGTATGATATACTTCGGGTACGATTTTTTCAGGAAACCACGTGTTCAAATTGATTGGCCCAGTGTTTCGAATGAGCCAGGAAAAACGGACTTGACTTATTTAAAAATCAACTCGGCTACCGATCTACTCGTTGATAAACTCGAGGATACGAGTGCGTTTGAATTTTGGAATTCGACACTTAACGAATTTCCCAGTGACGTCACAATGAAAAATGGCCACGACGAATTTTGATTCGTAAAACCTTTTCTTCTGATTTGAAAAATTTTCTCACGGTGCATGTTTGGATTTTCCACGAATATCGTAAACCCTGTAGGTAGCAGAAGAAGCGCATAAGTATAACTGTTTTTCGTTGTTAATACTCGGTGCATGATTCTCATTTTATTTTAATGAACATATCTCATAAGTCATAACTGTAAACATGGACCAGATGTTTGAGTATAAGAGACAAACCCTAGTATTGGTAAGAAAAAAGCCCCCCTTTTTTTAATTTATTTTAATTTCGAGAGTCACACTCGGGCACCATTCTTGCAAAATTAACTTTTTTCTATAATTGTCTTAACAACCAAAATAAAAAAATTTTCTTTTAAGAAAAATCGAAACTCATTTTTAACTTACTTGAATTACGTGAATCTGGCGCGATTACCCGTTCTAATTCAAAAGAAAAAGTTACATTACAATAAAGCAGACCTGACCAACACGTTTATCCCGGCATCAGTTTTACTTAATCGTAGGCTGTAATCCCGGGGGTGCTCTGAAGGTATTTTCGTAAGGAGCTATCCTCAACTGAATTTTTTGGAAGGGAAGAAAAATATTGTCAAAAAATAATGCAAAATTATAATTCAACTTGAGATCTTGTAGTTGCTTTTAAAACTAAATTTCTTCAAAGCAGTGCTAAATAAGTTTTGTTTGCGGCAAAAACTGGCCAGAGCTGTATTCATAGAAGGGTGGTGTCAAACTCCCCAAAGGCTCGAGAAAAACAACTTTAAATACATATTCTGTCGAGCACAAAAAACACGAAAATATATTTTTTGCTCTCTTTTCTGGCGAAATTAACTTTTCAAGGTAGAAAACCCTTCCCAACCGATAAATCCTGGATACGGTACTGAAACTAGCTAATGTTATTGGTTGGTCTCTTTTCGGTCTATCGTTGGAATAGTCAGACTGCAACAATTCGAGCATAAAGAAGGAAAGTCTACATTTTATATTGATACGAATATATGATTATGTATAGTTATTTTACGTGAATGAGCACGTATATGCAAAAAGTCCAAAAACTAAGTTTCGAATTGATTAAAATTTTGTGAGGGGATCTTTTTTGAAAAAGGGAGAAAATCCTTCGATGGTTTGGGGGATCAGAGCCCCCCTGGTGTAATTAGTAAATGGGAAAAGAATAAGGGATGCGATCCATGATAATTCAAATTTAAGATAGATTTTTTAACGTGCCCTTTACAAAATGAATCGTCAGGAGAATAAAAAAATTAGATCTTCGTACCATTCAAGTTTGCCACCCCTGCGATAGCGAATCAAATAGCTGTGGACAACAGCGATATAATCAAATTACAGGTTTAATTAATACAATAAAACCTTTATGGTTATGAAAATCTGAAGTTTAATTTTGTATTTTTTTACATTTCCAGTATTTGTATTAGAAAATAAGAACACGTAATTATAGTAACAAAAACTTTATTTTATGGTTCATTTTGAATGAAAAATTTGATGACCATAACCAAAATGTTCATCATGGTGCACTTTCAAAGTTGCGAGGAAACGAAGTACAATGTGAAAATATGACTGTTCAGTCTTGAGATAAACGCTGCACACTGTCAAAGAGTAACATTTTTACATATTTCCCGGTGTACAAGATTGAAAAATTCGGGGGGATGATGCCTTCCTCCATTCCCCTCCCGCAAAAATATTTCTTAAAAGTAATTTCTCCAATAAAGTTCCCATTGAACCTCGAATTTAAAGCTCTGTTCTCTTAATCTCTGGACTCAACATCTCGAAACCACGCAAAAGATCGTTACAGCCTATAAGAGACATTTATAGGGTAGGTAATAAGTTAAATACAGTAGAATCCGGGAGAAAGGGAAATCGGATATCGCAAAAAGTCGGCCTTACTCAAAATTGGCATTTGAATGAAAAAAAAAGAAGCAAAATGCGTAATGTAGGTATAAACCTACGTAAATATAAAACATTTTATTTACATATTCGTAAAATATGAATAATATAGCAACTAAAATGTAAAGATTCTGTATCCGATGAAAAATACAATATCATACTTTTGGTATACGATAAATTCAGTACTTACATAAGTACAGATCGTAGTTATGGTAAAAAAAATTCACGTAGTTACCTAGTTTTAAAATAAGTAGTTAATAAAGATTGTTTTTTTTTGTTTTTGTTTTTTTTTTCCGGTTTTTAGTACCTATATATTTTTTGAACCGCAAAATCATCAACTAACTTATTCCAATCGGAGAATTGAAAAAAATCGAATTGACTTTTTTGCTGGGATAATCGAGAATCGGATAATCGGGATTCTACTGCGTATTTCAGAAAACTGATGTAGGTGCTCATTACAAAGTAGGAAAAACTGTTGAATATTCTCTAACATTTTGTAGAGATAAAGATGAAATGTATTGTAAAAGTTTCGTTTCATCAGCGCATCATCTATGAAATCTTTCGAGTGAAGGTAGTATTAATACCTATGTGTGTGAATGACATACTTGGTCTCCTCTCCCTCGCACTTCCTAAATTACTGTTATATGACGAATCATTCTAAATCAAAACGCATTGGCGTTTTTTTGGAAAAAGCTATTGCTCCTCTCGCCTAAAAACTGTATCGTTCTAAGGCGTATTGAACCGATAATCACTCTGAACGTTAGCCACGGCCCTTCCTAAAATTTTCTAAAAAAGAGGAAACAGTAAGCGGGGAAGATGAATATTATACAAGAAAATGTTCTTTTCTGGGAGGTCTTATCGCCCCTTATCCTCAAAAATCGTCTACTTTTACCTATAATGTAAAAGTCTCCGCATGAATCTAGTTCTCGCTGGAGTGTGAGGTCCACATCTTCTATGCCTTATCTTCGGACAAAAATGGATGTCCGGACTGCCTTGACACCCCCTACCCATCTACCTTACACCCTTGATTGATAATGCTGGAAAAAGACTATGAATTAAAAAAGGAGTAAAACTTATCTCGATTGAATAATTTTACCAATTATCTTTTCAGGGGCGAAGGGACGTTTTTCGTTTGGGAAGATACATGTTGAAAAATGAAAAACCTCTAAGAAATTTGAAATATCTTTGCAGCAGTGACAAAACGGGGGGGGGGGACTACTGGTAATTATAACCCACCCTTTCAATCAGTTGAATTATTTTAAAAAATTCTAGCGCAGTAATACTTCGTTTGAAGACTCCGTTTGTCAATTTTCAATGTTAGTATTTAAAAAAAAAAAACTGAATTAATGTTGCGCAAAAAATAGGCTCTCATAACTCTGCGCCGTGAATAAGAAAAAGATACTTCAACTTCTACCGAACTTTCAGTCACATAATGACAATCCATCGTGAAAATTTCAGCCCGATCGCTTTGGTAGTTTTCTCAAAACTGTGAAACAAAAGTATTTTCCAGTTTCCTAAAAAACTATCAAACGAATAGGAATCAAACTTTTATCAGACTTGCACATATGTAAGGAAAATCCATCGTGAAAATTTCAACTCAATCCTTTCAGCAAATTGTTCAAATTCTGGAAAAACCACTGTTCCAGCAATTTTTTTCTTTTCTAGTTATCTGGGAAACTACCGAACAGATAAGAAACAAACTTCTATCAGACTTGCACTAACATAAGGAAAATCTATCGTGAAAATTTTAACCCTAAGTATATCCCTGTTTCTTTAAAATTGTGGAAAAACCACTTTTCAAGGACTTTTTTGTTCTACAGTTTTTTCGGAAACTACCGGGTCAATAAGCATCAAACTTCATTCAAACCTGGACCTATATAAAGACTGTGTGCCTTGAAAATTTCTGCATTATATCTTTTGTAATTTCCTCAAAACCATCAACCAAAAATTCTCTCCAGAAATTTATTCTTTTCTATTTTTCTCAAAAACTACTGAACGAATAAGTTCCAAACTCCTATCAGACTTACACTAACATAAGGAAAATCTATCGCGAGATCACCGTCATGAGACCATCTAGGTATCATTTAAAAAAAAAGTTTATGAAAATCGGTTCCAAGCAGAGCTGTCAAGCTGAATAAATAAATCTTAAGCTGTAGGCTTTTGTCTTGCTTATAGAAAATACAGCTTCAGCTTGAAGCTTTCGCCTTAAATATTTTCTGAAATTTGTAACTAAAAACATGAAATAAATTTTTTTAAACTCCAAATTTATGAATACCCTATATGAGTAATGTGATAATAAAATGAAAAACTAATAAAATTGTGCTGTAGTAAAGCGAGAAAAAGCCAAAAGCGGAAGAAAAAATATGGCTTTATGCTAGCTTTCACCTTTAAAAAAATAAAGCTTAGGCTTCCAACATGCTTGAGCCCTGGTTTTTACAAATATTAAACAAATAAGCTATATACAAATCGAATTGAAAAGAAACCTTTTTTTCTTTAAAGTTGGTTAAAAATACGATCTTTTTCATTCTTCAGGTCACATATAAAATTTTGAAACGTGTTGCCTGTGCAAACAATCGTTTTATTTATTAACAATATTTTTTGGGGGGATACCAATGATACTTTGTACCCCCCTTTTTTTAGTTGGGGCTACATTGTACCCCAGTACCCCCCGTTTTTACACCACTGATCTTTTGTCTTCTCACTCCAGGCACGATCTGTTGAACCAGCTTTTCAATCATTTTTTGGGGACATCATCAATAATTAATGTGCGTTTTCTCTAAATTTTAATTCAAATTCGTCCGTTTTGTTTCAATAATTAATGTAAAACTGACCTTACTGCGGTTCAGAACTGTTTACCTTTTTCATTTTCGACCGTCGAGGTTGATAATATTTGATTGTTTCGAGTAGTGTGACCATAAAATTGACTACGTCAATCGTAATGATGGGTTACGCTAGTGACCCATAAGGATTTTCCTTCTCATCAAAATGTGTTCGCTCAAGAAGAGAACTATGTTCCGTCTATTATTATTCGGTCCTATCTGCACAGTATGAAAAATTAATTTCTTGTTTAGTTCAGAGTCGAGTTCTGATCGGATCGCGTAAAAATATAAATGAAAAAAAAATTATGTCAATGACAAACTGTAATGAAGTTTAATGGAAAATCAGGCCACATGTTTATGGGCTGTGAATTATACAATAAATATAGGCCTACAGCTGTCATGGCTGTGGCCACGAGTCCTGTGCGCACTGGCGATGCGCAGAGGACTCGACATGACTGTAGATACTGGGTTGAGGCGACGCCAAGCAGTTGTCTAGCAGCGAGGCGAGAGCTAAGGTGTGTGACAACGAGATATTTTATTCGTCCTTGTGACGTTAAACCAACATAGTAAACTCCTCCACTACAACAGCTACCGTATGGAGCCAACTCGTGATTCAAACGTATTTTCCGCATAATTTTCTTTTTATGTAGGTTTTCAAAAAAAATCTTCGTATTAAAATTCACCTTGTATTGAGACCGAAGGGTGAGGATCGGTTCGTTTTTCGTCTCATGACCCCAGGAAAATTTTGGCACTATTAGCTAAAATTCATATATATAATATATAATTTACACATTTCTGTTAAACTTGGAAAAGGGCGCAATTTCTATCCGATAGTCTTGAAATTCGGTACACTTATTTGGATCCACACCGGGACGAAACCTGTTGTTTTTAATTCAGATCGGCCCTGTGGTTCGTTTGTTACATCCTATTATGTTGCATTTTTGGAGCTTTAATAATTCTAAAATGCGTAATTTTCAACCAATAGTCACGAAATTTGGTACAGATATTGAATGTAATTTATTCCATTATTTTTTAAAAATTTTTTTCAAACGTGGCTTAACAGTTCATGCATAACTTAAGGTAATTAAAAAAAATCTTAAACAATTGCTAAGAAAATAATATCAAGTCCTGATAAACCGAAGAACCTGGTCGAAAGCAAACTTGCTTTTATTGATTTTCTAACTAATCATTTAATAACTTGCGTACGTTTTTTATAACTTCACAATACATTTCATTATAAATTTCCTCAACACTTCATTTTAAACGTAATTTTCAGCCAGAATTCTAATCTTTCCTAATTTTCATATTTTGACTTTTATATTTATTTATTTACGAACCGCCTTTGGTGCCGGCTTGGCGTGGCTCAATCACGGAGGTAGGAGTAAGGAGCCATTTTATCAATAATTGTACTCTTTTTTTTCATTTTCATTTCTTTTATCAATAAGTATAAAATTATAACGTATATGATCGATCGTATGCAAATTGAAAGCTGAAATTAAGGTATTTGGAGTACAATGACGGCAACAAATTAAAAATTTATTGATGAGCATATTGAAATTTTAAGTGCTATATGTACGTATTTAAAAGGTTCATACATTATATTACTTCACTAATTTTTAACAAAAGGTAAAATTTTCAGTTGTCGAGATCTTGATTCTATAAATTTTTTTTTTACAAATCATTACGCACTGATGAAATATGAAGTGTGCTATACACCAATAGGCATGCTACTATCAAAAATAATCCTGGTAGTCTTATATTTTATTATGATTTATCTTCTCTACACAATTTTTCATTACTAAAAGTTCGAGATATCCATGAAATACTTCGGGATAGTCAAAACTTTTTCTATGGATTTGCATGGTAATTTGGCTAGACGGACAAATGTTTGAGTAAGCCACAAATTTGACAATTACAGACGTTCGAATTATCCAAGTTGTACTGTATTTGAACATGAAAGTATTTCGTGAAAAACTGTCAGTCAAGTCGCCACTCCAATTAAACACATTTCAATATTGAAAAAAATGTCTCAAATGATTCCTTAGCCTCTAATTAATTTAGACAGCTGGGATTTGTAGTAATTGAAAAAGGGTAAAATTTACAAAATTTTCATATAATTTTCTAATTATCTTCAACTATTTGACACCAAAAAAAAAAAAAACAAATTAATGAAAGATTTGCCGTTTTTTGGAATCTCGAAACCTCTCCTCTTTCCTTCAATGTTCTCTCAGTTGTAATTTAAGCTAAAGATCTTGAGATGGTACCTCTCAAAAGAGAAGAAAATTTACCTAAGTTCACTTTTCATTTAATTTTTCAATCATCTTCAACGATTTAAAAATGAAAGAACGAATAAAACGCATATTAATGGAAAACTATTTTTTGTTGAAATCCAAAAAGCTCTCATTTTTCACTCAACGGGATTGGTATTGCTGAAAAGAGAAAAAAATTTACTTAAAACTACTTTCATTATGATTTTTAAATCTTTCTTAGCTGTTTGAAAACAAAGGAACGAAAAAACGCAAAATAAAGGGAAACTAGCCATTTTTTTTTTAGATATAATTTCCAAAATTTTTTTCCTTCGTTAGTTTTATTTTTATTTTTTAATTATTGGGAAGGGGAGTTGTTGCTAAATTTTTTTTTGTGCATTATTTGAAAGAAGTATGGTGTATGACAAGTGCTTGTGGGCCATTTTAACTTGTGTCAATTATTCAACACTCGCCTTCGGCTCATCTGCAAGTTCTTAACACTCGGTAAAAAAAATAACCGCCATTACGCACTTCTCCCATAATATGTAGCTATAATATTTTTTACTCGCGAACAAGGCTCCGTTGGCATTGGATAAAAAAAATGCAATTTTTTCTCTCTTTCTGTAGTATCCTACATCATTAGGATAAGAATTTATTTGTTAGATTTGAGACACGCGCAAAACTGTTTGTGACGATAGTTGATGACAACTGTTGTCACAGCTGTTCGTTGGTATATTATCGTTGTTCAATACCCCATAAGAGTACGCTACGTCATCAGCTATCTGTTACATTTCTTCCATCGAACGCGCTGTTTTTAATTTCTATTTAGCTGTAATTTTTCGCTTCTATCAACGCGATATAGAAACAATAATGCTGATCAGAATTTTTACGCTTCATGCATACTAGGCGCCTATGTCGCATTTATCCCTATAATATCGATATGATCTCCGACAGAAATTTCGAAAAAATCATTAAAAGTCTGAAGTAGGTAAATGTTTTAGAGACTATAAGTTCGAAAACTTAAGGTCCGTTTGCAGAAAGCGATTTCAAAAATTTAATTAAATTCCTATCCGGGAAAAAAAGAAAAGAAAAAAAGTTTTCTCCAATGATTGTCACACAACATCAAAATACGAATAGCAAAAAATTTCTCGTCCAATAAATTTTTCTATCAGCTTTTGATAATGGTTGAATATTGGGTCTCCTAGCAATTTAGTGAAGTGATGTGTAGTTGGTGACATATGCTGCATACGTACAACCTATTGTTTGAAACCCAAAGTTCAGATTTCGAATCTGGAAGACAGAGAGCGGCTGGTTAAGGAAATAATTTGAATTTTGCCAATGGTTTTCTTTCGATACGAAACGAAAAACCACCATATGGTTTCAGTTTAACCCTAAGTTTTCTATGAGGTCAATTTTAAGGAGGTTGCAGGTTTTCTAGTGATTAGAGGCTAAAAAGATTTCAGACTTTTTATTGAACAGCAGGCCTCTCATATATAAATGACTCATTGACTATCTCTTTTCAGTGCCTACCAACAAAATTTTGAAGGCTGGCAATAAGTAGTGAGTAAAAAAACTATTTTCGCAACTCATACACCAGAAAAAGGTTATTATTGAATCGATTTTGGTTAGTAAAGTGCGAAATTTTCAAATCGATTCGGAACCGTGAACACTAAATTTCACATCTTCACCAGTGTAGAAATTGGTTTTTTCCTAACTGCTTTTTGCTTATTTCTTTGATGAAAAAAGAAATTAATTTCTTCAGTAGGTAGTGTAGAAATTTAGTTTTTTTTTAACGGTAGTTTTAACAAACTCAAAAAAAAAAGAATGGTTCTATATTGGTCCTGTATGTATAATATGTTGCGAATCAAGTCCAAAAATGTACCATCCCAGTGTGATGCAGCCATCTTTGTACAATCTTAAGATGGTACAAGGCATTTTGTGCCGAGTCTGAAATTTCGGATTTGCAAATTTTCTTGTACCATCCTAGGATAGCACAGACGTATTGTACAAAGCTGCATTTTTGATCAACTTTGTACGAGATTAGTGGTACCAATTTCGAATTTATCACAATACATTGGTTTTTTTCACAAATTAATCTATATTTTCATTCATCTCCATATTGTAAATTGAAATTTATTTTTTTTGTCCCAGTATTATCCCCCTCCCACTTGACGGATTTTCACAAAATTTTGGCATCATATTAATATGCCTAGCCTCGGATGATTTCTGTTAAATTTCGTTTCGAAAACTCTATTGTGAGAGTTGTAATTAAATTAAAAAATGTCTGTTCTGAATCTGTTGTTTTCACAGTTGATTTTCAGCTCTGTTTAAAGATTTTTGTGCCAGCGTCAGTTTTGAGAAGTGAAAATATAAACAACTAAAATCTCTAATTACATTTGAACGTTTTCATTGAGATGTTTTTGTTGTGGACCTGCTCTGTTTGAGAATTAGTTCTCAGTTCTATTTTCTAGTTTTAGCGTCAGTTCTGAAAAGTGATATCTCAAAATTTCAAAGTTCAAGTGCGGAATTTTATCAAATTAAATAATTAAAAGCAGTTACAAAAGGAAGAGAAAAAAAAGAAAAAAGAATACCTCCGTAAATAATCAAAAGCAAATAAAAAAATTTTTTCATCACCTAACTGTCCTCTCTATTTACCAACTAAACAGAGCTAAATAGATAGAGTCTATCTTCTCCAGGATATGTTACCTAGGAAAAATTATCATTTCGGATTCGGGCTCGGTTTAACTCTTCTTGTTCAAATCCAATCACAAATACAGTCTTCGTACAAAATATCTATGCTATCCGAAGATGGTATAGGAAAATTTGTGTAGTACATACTAAGTCCGAAATTTCACACTTGGTACAACCTTAGGATTGTACAAAATTGGACGTACTATTCTAGGATAGTACAATTTTGGACTGTGCGTACGTAACATATATGCATATAATCATATACCTATGTATAATATGTACATATTTTTATCGACTGCGTCAGAAAGAGGTACTGTGTTTGACCTGTTTCCTGGCAATTTAATGAAATTTTGTGCCACTCTGCAGCATTCAATATTCATCGTAAAAATACGAATGATGGTTTAAAAAATTAATGCGAAAAATTCCCCATAGATGACCTAAATATTAGATTCAAAATTTGGGAATTTTTTTGATTAAAAAAGTAAAATGACCGATCACAAGTCCCGATTCCAAATAAAACTGAATAACGCATTCTGATTGGATCACCCAAAAGTGTCTAGGATACCGTGTTTTATGTTGTTATATAAATATTTCAGATAACTTCATTCTCCCAATATTATGTTAGCCTTCCTTAGTTATGAACATATAAACATTCCACCATGAAAATTTTGACTTTTGACATTTTATTGTGTGATACATCACCACATATGTTTATTGACCTGCTGAGTCCAAATTTGGTTTAAATTTCTCCATTGACGCATTCTTCATCCCCTAATGGGCTCCAAAAGGGGTTAATGTTGAGTTTTCACATTTTAATGTATGCTACATTACCAAATATGTTTTTTGAGAAACTAAGTCCGAATTTGGTGTTCATTTTTACATTTAACCCATTTTTCAACTGCTAGTGGCCCCTAAAAGGTGCTCAATTTTGAGTTTTCACATTTTATTGTGTGATACATCATAGTATATGTTTTTTGATATCCCTTTTTGTTAAATCATTATTACTATTACTATTAATATAGTCCAATATAGTAGATCTAGCAGTATTTAAAATCGATTTTAATCTTTGAATTTGTTTTCCTGGCGTCTGATTGGAATTTTGTTGTTGACCAATAAATAAATTTGAATTGCCGTAATTGAGAAAAAAACAATAGGCTGAAAATCATATTCACTTTTGTTCAAATATTACAATATCAACAATTATGTGGGGATTAGACCATTACTCGTATGAGGAAATAGGCTCAGCCTATCGACGACAGTCGTCACTTTTGATGACAATTATTCGTGCCTTGCACGTTAAACCAAATATAAATGTATGTTCATTTGTAATTGTCGATTTTTGTAGATAGACAAGTTACAAATCTCGGACCGTGATAAATCGATAGATAACAATCTCGGTGATGCCACGGACTGATACAAAGATGCATTCTCCGTACTTTACCGTTGCCATGACAACAGTAAAGTACAAATAAATTATCTACACTATACCTATGTAAATATTACATAGGTGTGTATGTGTGCGTGTAGGGAGCCGGGTATATAAGACCAGAAAATCATAGACTAAATCGCCAGTGTTTGCCAAGGTCTTGGCTCCCTTATACCTTTCTGGTATTTTGGCATAAACACGCAAATTGTTCTGTTGAACACCTTCTTTGTTGGTTTTACTTTCCACGACGTAAGGTATTCCACAGTGGTGACCCCGAAGTGATTTTTTGGCCACATCGCGGTGTCTTTTGGCGCGGTGCGCTTATACTAAAGTGGCGCGGTGAGCTGGCGAGCAACTCGCTATCCAATTAAAGTAAAAATAAAATTTTTTTTAACCAAAAATTTTATTTTTACAAAAAGACACCAGGAGCTCTCGAAGGTCTCTGCTAAGTGGGAATTTACTTCCCCCTTCTTGAGTATACTTACCAGAAGGAGAAACAGCAGACCCTGGAAGGACATAGTTGCCCTCATCCACCAACTCCTCCGCCTTTGACACACCAAAGAGAATTCGAAGACCTCAACCTCTCAGAAAATATGAACAGGAATAAATGTCCCGAACTCGAACATCTAGGTGTGACAATTGACCAAAACGAATTGTCCACCAAATCTCTGAGGAGTAGAAATATACCTACTCCTCCAACAGATCAGCAAACACGATCTGCCCCAACTTTTGGCGAATCAAGATCTTCCGAAAACACTAGCCAACAAGGTTCAATGGCACAGCCAACCGAAAACCCACCCACTATGTCAGCAACCGAATTCTCACAACAAATGCTAACCCCGGAACTAATAGCTCAAATAGTACAATTATTAAATACAAGAACTGAGAAAAATCCGGCATTCTATAGATGGAGGATCGATATACCAGAATTCCTCCCAAATGAAGTCGATGTCTGGCTGACCCTTCTCGATGGTAGATTCAAAACCGAGAACATTCAAGCCAACCAACGATATACACACATTTGTGGAAGAATGCCCCCACAAATAATAAGAGGAATTCCAAATATCATGGATTGCCCTCCGGCAGAAACCGATAAATATGCTTGGTTCTGCAAACAAGTTAGAAACGTATTCGGCAAATCAAAAAACGAAATAATTGACGAAATAATGGGTGGAATGAAGATAGGGGACGACAAACCCTCCATCTTCATGGCTAAATTACGAAAAAAGGCTGACCACATAGTAGCCCCTTTGATAATTGGAAACCAATTCTGTAAGCAACTTCCACAACATGTTGTACAGGCATTGGCAGCCGTAGGATAAACAATAATAAACGAATCTGCTGACCTGGATTACTTAGCCAAAAGTGCTGACAATGCACTACAATACTCGAAGAACTCACCTTCAGTTAGTGCAGTGTCAGTAGAGACAGGAGAAATTGCACAGCTGAGAGCACAAATAGCCCAGCTTACTACACAAGTGCAAAATATCAAAAAAAACAATAATAAAAACAAAAATAACAATCAGTAAAATAACCGGTCTAGAAGCACAAATGACAAAAATAAACAAAGCCGGTCAAAATATCGAAGAGACGGTAATTCTCGCAGGGGTCAGAGTCCAACTCTTCCTAAAAACCAAAAAACTTCATCCAAATCTCCTTCTTGAAACTGGGATGAAAAGAACTGCTTCTTCCATAATAGATTTGGCAAGGCCGCCACCAAATGCAATAACAAATGTCAATGGTGGGGCAGGACCTACAAGTCCGAAGCGTCAAACTAAAACGAGGGGCCATCTACACGGCCGAAGACCCCTCGGAAAACTACTCATGCCGCCTGTTCTTAAAGGACAGGACAAGCAGGAGAAAGTATCTAATAGACTCAGGCGCTGACCTAAGCATATTGCCAGCAAATAAAAAACACAAGATACATACTCCGAAATACTATCTCCGTACTGTGAATGGTCAAAACCTTCCAGCCTATGGACTTGAAACAATCAAAGTTAACATCGGACTGCGAAGAGACATGACTTGGTCTTTTACAATTGCGGATGTCTCAAATCCAATCTTGGGTGCTGACTTCTTAGCCCACTACGGCCTAATCATCGACCTAAAAAATGGCAAATTGATTGATAATGAAACAAAACTTTGTGTGGATGGCAAAACACTAGTGTCTCAACTGGACACAGCTATTTCCAGTTGTAGTAAAGTCAACGAACGATTCTTAAGGATTCTGTCAGACTATTCTGGAGTCACTCAACCATCAATTCGCAGGCACCCAACCTATAAACATGACACAGTTCATTATATAGAAACAAAAGGGCCGCCATGCCATGCTAGAGCAAGAAGGCTTCTGCCAGACAAGCTCAAAGCAGCCAGGGAATACTATGACCGAATAATTAAAGAAGGTATTTGCAGACCTTCAAACAGTTCATGGAGTTCCCCAATCCACATGACTAAAAAAGCAAGTGGAGAATGGCGAATTGTTGGCGACTACAGAGCCTTAAATGCCAAAACAGTTCCTGATCGTTACCCAGTTCCAAACATAATGGACTTTAACGCAAATATGAAGGGTAAAACGATGTTCTCCAAAATAGACATCAACTGGGCATTCCACCAAATACCAATGGCCGAACAGGATATCCCAAAAATGGCACACATAACGCCCTTTGGACTATTCGAATATCTTCGAATGTCCTTTGGACTCCGCAATTCAGCTCAAACCTTCCAAAGATTCATCAATGGATTTTTTAGGAATTTGCCATTTGCATATGCATATCTGGATGACATTCGCATATGCTCAGAGGGCGGTGAGCAACAGCATGAGAAGAATGTAAGAGCCGTTATACAACGTATACACGCTGCAGGTCTTACTATCAATGTAGGTAAAAGCTTATATGCACAAACCGAAATTGACTTTCTCGGCTACAAAGTCTCGACCAAAGGCATAGCCCCACTAAAAACCAAAGTTGAGCCAATATTAAATTTTCCAAAACCCTCAAACGTAGTTGAACTCAGACGTTTCTTAGGGATGGTAAATTTTTACAGGCGCTGCATGAAAAACGCAGCAGCTGAACAAAGTAAGCTGTTTGCTTTAATAAAAACATCAAAGAAAAGAGATAAAACTCCACTCGAATGGAATGAAGAAGCTGAAAAAGCATTTGAGAATATAAAAAATTCGCTGGCCAACGCAGCCCTCCTGGCTCACCCAGACGAAAGTCTGCCATTATGTGTCGCATCTGATGCCTCTGACTTTGCAATTGGTGCAACACTGTACCAAAGGAAAAGGACCAAAAATTTCCACTCGTTTTCTTCTCCAGAAAGCTATCTAAAACAGAAAGAAATTACAGTACTTACGATAGGGAATTACTGGCAATCTTTGCTGTGCTGAAGCATTTCAGGCACCAACTAGAGGGTAGATGCTTTACTGTGTATACAGATCATAAACCCCTAATACATGCCTTCACGAAGAAAGCAGAGCCAGCATCACCGAGAAGAGCACGACAGTTAGACTACATAGGTCAACTAACTACTGACATCCAGTATATAAGTGGAGAACTTAACACTCCAGCTGATGCACTCAGTAGAATCAAAGCTATCTCGGCCCCTGCCCAATTACCTTATGCTGAGATTGCAAAAGAACAGATTAAGGATACAGAATTGCAAGAGTTATTGTCAAATGAAGACACATCTCTTACATTGAGGCAACGAAAAATTCCCGGTCTGATGTCTTACTAACATGTGACATCAGTACAGGCAAGAATAGGCCATTCTTACCAAAAAAATATCGCAAAATGGCATTCAACAGCGTGCATAATTTATCACACTCTGGCCCCAAATGTACTGCTAATCTAGTATCATCAAGATTTGTCTGGCCCCGACTTAAGTCCGACTGCATGCCAAGAGTCCAAAGTAGGAAGACATACTCGATCACCACTCAAATCTTTTAAACAAACAGAGCGGTTCAAAACAATCCATATCAATTTAGTGGGCCCATTGCCCCTTTCACAAGGACACAGATATCTCCTCACTATGATTGACAGAGCAACTCGCTGGCCTGAGGCAATACCATTATATGAAATGACAGCACCAACAATAGCTGCCAAATTATATGAAAACTGGATTGCCCGATATGGCGTACCTGAAGACATAATAACAGACCAAGGTCGCCAATTTGAAAGCTCACTCTTCCAAGAGTTATCAAAAAAGCTTGGTATTCAACACAGTCATACCACAGCCTACCATCCTCAAGCAAACGGAAAAGTTGAGAGATGGCACAGAGCTTTAAAAGCCTCAATAATGGCTCATGACACAAACAGATGGGTGGAAGCACTTCCAACCATCTTCTTAGGCCTACGATCAGCTCTCCAATCCGACACAGGACATTCTGCAGCGCAATTAGCATTCGGCAAAGAGCTATGCCTCCCAGGGGACTTTTTCACAAATTCGACAGAAATTAGCCCCAAAATCCTAGTTCAGAACATACGAACTGATGCCAATAAATTTCTAACACAGGCAGCTTGCCATGGCCAGCCAAAGATCTATGTCTCAAAACATTTGGCCACTACTTCACACGTATTTGTCAGAGATGAAAAAATAAGATCTTCACTGGAAAAACCCTATGCCGGTCCTTATAAAATGATATCACGTGACAACAAAAACTTTGTGATATCCATAGCCGGTGAAAATAAAACAATATCAATCGATAGATTGAAACCTGCATATTTGGTAACAGACGACAAGAAAATAATTAGGAAAATAAAAGGAAACACACAGACAAATTCCTCCAAAAATACAAATATACAAATAGTACTGGAAGATCTAGTCAAAACTCACAATGAAACACAAAAAATACAAAAAGAAAATTCACAAACAAATAAACTAGCAAAGAAGAAAAAGACAGTAAAATTTTCAGACGACGTCATTATAATAAACTATGACCCTACGGACCCCAAAAGCCCCCGTAAAAGAGGCAGGCCCCTAGGAAGTAAAAAAGCAAAAAACCAGCATCCAAGTCGAAGATGCGAGTGATTAGCACAAAGAAAATAAAAATCTTTCGAAAAATTAATATACGATACGAAATTGAAAACCTGCTAAAAGCGACGACTGTGGAATCCCTAGATAAGAAAAAGTACGTGAACAATAAAACAACAACAGGTATCAACAAACCCACGTGCGCTCGATAACAACAAAACATCGCAACGTGTATCTGTTGTTAAACAAACAAAAAGAATAAAAACGTTCATCTTACCGATGACGTCAGAAGCGGAGATGAATTTCTATTCATCTCAAATTACCTATAGCTTCAGAATGTTCAAACACGCCTAACTTTGCAGAAAATGAACAAAATTTTTTGGGAAAAACTGCAAACGATAGAGAATTTTTATATCTATCCCCTCCACGGACATACTCGCTCAAATAAAGACGACAATTCGATGCAACGGACGAAAATAAATCTTACCAAGTCCTCACTAACTTTTTCTACTGTCGCCTCGACTGTTGAACTTTGCTCCTTTATTTTTTCTATCTCTTGTGTTCAAAATTTTTTCCTTTTTTTCTATAATGTCGTCTATTAACCATCAACAATTGTCCGCCAATTTTGACCCTCAGATTCCTTCATGTTCTAAGGACAATGTTGTACGTATTAATAATATGCAACAACAGTGTCTTATAGAACATGAAAAAGATTTGGCCAGAATCGAAGAAGAATTGTTAATGGAAACGGATCTTTCACCAGTGGAAAAAATCGTCACCCACATGACGAAAGAACTGCCACCCCTTATCTCGCCTCCCAAAATGCCGGTTAAGGAGTTACCATCTTTAGCAACCCCAAAGATGGCAAACCCGAAGCCGACAATGAGGGAACGAGCTAAGTTCCTGTTTGCCGACAAGGATCCTATATACCAGGCTACCCCTCCTCCAGCCCCAACATTTATCCGAACTCAGCAGTTAACGGCAACACCGAAATCCAACTCGCCACTACTGACCACTCCCAGACATTTCAATCCTCACCCTTCCCTTCCTGTCCGTTACCACCATTATCGTTGTCCCCGATACCAACCACCAAGACAAAGGGGACAGAAGAGCAGAGATAACTTCCTTCGGTGGCAGGCCCAACGCATAGAGTCCTACGAATGCGTTGGAGCAGCTGTTGGAAGTGCCCTCGCCAAGTGGGAGAGGGAGCAAAAACAGCGATAAAAACCTCTAATCCTCCAGGCATGCGATTAATCGTTTTTACGACGCAAAAACTGGGGGGAGTAGTTGTGAGGATTAGACCATTACTCGTATGAGGAAATAGGCTCGGCCTATCGACGACAGTTGTCACCTTTGGTGACAATTATTCGTGCCTTGCACGTTAAACCAAGTATAAATGTATGTTCGTTTGTACTTGTCTATTTTTGCAGATAGACAAGTTACAAATCTCGGACTGTGACAAATCGATAGATAATGATCTCGGTGATGTCACAGACTGATCCGAAGATGCATTCTCCGTACTTTACCGTTGCCATGACAACAGTAAAGTACGAATAAATTTTCTACACTATACCTATGTAAATATTACATAGGTGTGTATGTGTGCGTATAGGGAGCCGGGTATATAAGACCAGAAAATCATAGACTAAATCGCCAGTGTTTGCCAAGGTCTTGGCTCCCTTATACCTTTCTGGTATTTTGGCATAAACACGCAAATTGTTCTGTTGAACACCTTCTTTGTTGGTTTTACTTTCCACGATGTAAGGTATTCCACAAATTATCTGTCACTTCTAGAGTAAATTCTTCTTATTGTGAGAAACTTGTAGAGACTTTCATTTTTCATTTCATAAAAAATTATTCAAATAATTAAATTTTTGAAAAAAAAATGAAACCGACTGAATGTAGGAACATAAAACATAATAGAAATAAAAACTTGGAAATAGTTTTTGAGGTTTTATAACAGTAATTTTTTTACAAAGTGGGATTACAACTACCGCAGTTTTTGGCAGAAATACCTTTTGATATTAATATGAAAATCAATACTGTTTGGTTCTCACTAATTAAATTGTGCAATAAATGATATGTAAATGAATGATGATTTCATAAGTACCTATCATTAAACCTAATATGAAATTGATTGAAATCAAATGGAAAGTGGAGAGTTTTTGTCAGCATATCTAAGGAATTTAAACATTCTTAACAAAAAAAACCTCTTAATGTTTTGAATAAATATTTCAAGGTTGTCAAATCTATGTTAAATTTACCAATAATTGCATCAGGGAAATGTTTAATATGAAGGGATCTACATTGATTCATTCAAAAATCTTGCATTATGTATTTATAACATGTGACTTGGAAGATATTTCTGCCAGCGACTCCGTTAGTTGGAATTCCACTTTATAAAAAAACTACTATTATCAAACCTGGAAAACTTGTTTTAAACACTTTAGTTCTATTATGTTTTATGTCCCTACACGCAGTCGGTTTCATTTTTTTTTCAAAAATTTAATTATTATTCTCTTATTAGGTAGTTACATATATACATAAATTATAGGTACTCTGCCACAACTGAACTGATTCTGATGATTCAGAATTCATTTGAAAGAGGAGTCCATAAGTGGTCTCGTAGAATTTAATTGCAATCAGATATCAATACTGGATCCTTACCTTTCTCTCTCTCTTTCCCTTTTTTTCTTTCTTTCTCCCCTTGTGCACACTTTTTTTGGAGACCCTCAATTTGTGTCGGCCCGTTTCCAATGGTACCCCGGTCCCCCCGAATCTGGCCCCGCTTAGGTATACTTAACTAAAACTGAACTTTTCATATTCGTAATCAAAATCTTGTTTTTAGACATTTTTTGACAAAATCCTCGCTATATCGAATCGGTAATTAAAACTTGACTCGCTGCACCGGTGATAGGTAGCTCTATAACACAATGCGAATGAAGATATTCGATAGGTCAATTTCCTGCGTCTGAGAAGTTGTAAACCAGCGTCGAAAAAACAAACAAATGAAACAAAGAAGTCCTTGACGCGGTTCAGATAAGAAATTTATATCTGTATTAAAAACCTCGATCATTTCTTTTACGTTGTTCTTCTATGGAGTCGACCTTGTGGATCTTTCCGTCACGGAATGTTCGATTTGAATGGGTTGAAATGAAAATCAATTGCGATGAAGCGTGACTAAATTTTAGTTGCTACTTTTTCATTGTTTTTCATTGTTGTTTTTCATTGTGCGAAATTAGAATTGTTATCGCAGGAAAGAATGAAAAATAGGGGAAATTGTGGAAATTGTGGAAATTGTGGAAATTGTGGAAATTGTGGAAATTGTCGCGAGCTGCTTTGTTGGCTAACTTCACCTATAGAATAGGTACGTGTCTACCTATACAGGTACCTGTATCTTCTAGCCGAAGAAGTAGGTAAACAAAAGTTCTAGCCGCTCTCCTATGTTCGGTAAATTTCAAATGAATTCTGAATTCTGATAGAAAAAAGAGAGAAAATAGTAAATAGTGGAGGAATATTGAAGTTTCACGTGGAAAAAGTTATTCCGTACCCAAGCCAATTTCGGTAAAAGTGAACTTTGATCTTTTTGGAAAATCAAAGAAGGAAGTCTATCTCAAGAATAATTGCGCTAAATTTTTCATCGAGTACCAATTTACTCGACAAATTTGAGGCAAACTTGAAATTTTCTCCTGATATCGTTTTATATTAGTTTTGGCCAGACGAAAGAAGATGATTTCATCATTACCTAGGTACCTGTGCAAAATAAGTAGGCTACCCGAGGTACCTAAGTTGCGACATTTATTTGTCAGTCCGCAAAATTGTAGGCGCTATATTTTCAGTTAACGTTAAATTAATAATATATGCGCGAGTACCTACGGGCGTAGCTACGTGTGCAGATTCTTCTCATCATGGTGATGACCGCAGCTTTCGTTCGATAAGGCAGAAATCTGGTGCATAAATGGACTCCATATTAAAAGTAAACTGCGTTAAGTTTTATGCAAATCGGACGAAGGGTTCAGGTGTGAGATCTCATTTGGTGTCATAGTTTGAAAGTTCTTTGTTAGCACGATACACGTTGGGATGCAATTTTATTTTCAATTGAAGAGGAATTTGTTTAGTAACTGGATCATACAATGTAAATATTATTTTCAGTTATTTGTGCCTCTACTTGGTACATTTATATACTTATTCTCAATTTTCATTTTCTGTCTCGTATTCTTGCTGATTTTTCTTTAGCTTTTTTTTTGACCTGTAATATTTACTCAGAAATTTCCTCGAACCCATTGTCGATGTCGTTGATGTTGAATTGAGGTTTCGTTTTTGTATACCTGCCATCAATTTTCATTTTTCTCTCTCAATTTTTATTTACTATTTTTCTTTATACATAACGATACGTCTTTGCACGCGCACATTGTCGATGTCGCGCCAAGTTGAACATTTTCAATGTTAACACTGTTCAATAAGAACTGTACCTAGGTATACATAATCATTTCACCTTATTAATTTTACAAAAACCTACGGAGCTATTTCCCTAACACTTTACGTCACCGGTTAAGCAAACTTTAACTTGGTGTATGCCTGTATTGTTCTGTGAGATTCTTGAGGGACTTTACGGCCGCATGAAAGGAGACGTGGAGGGCGTAATGGCTGAAACGATGTAAAATGTTAGCGGAAATAGCTCCCCTATTCATTTTATCAGTTGAGAACTTATACTTTTTATGATTTCACACTCAGCCTAGCTGTTGCCTGGCAATGTATGAAATGCTAAATATTTTCAGAAATTCACGAAACGCCTAAATTTAACACTTTACACGTAACGTATATAATTATAATAATATTGTAAGTAGGTACGTACTAATGAATGTGAGCTTTTTTTTTGGTCTCTGAAACAAAACACACGTACCCAGCCTTCACCCATCGGTCATTTCGCGAGATCGAAATCAACGCGTAGACATTGAAAGAAAACCTACATAAAAAATAGTTTTCAGGTACATGGATGGAAGCAGATTTATTCTTCGAATTAAATGTAAAAATAAAAATAAAACCCGTTCATACGTTTTTCAAGGGACCACAGCAAAAAAACGTAATACTATAATTATAGGTACCATCGGAAATAGAAAAACTGAAAATTTAATTGAAAAAAAATAGAATACCGTTTTTTTGTTAAATTTGGCATGAAAGAAAATTTGAAGGGAACAAAAATTACGGTGTAATTAGTAATTAGGTCCATTTTATACGACCAAAAGTGCGGAACTTACAGCACTTTCTACAAACTGGACTTCAAATTTGGAAAGTGCGGCAAATGTTTTTTCATTCAAAAATGTGCCAGTTTCCAATTGTGAATCTGACCAGACTTTCTTTAAAAAAAGGTAATGCCTTAGCTGAGAAGTTTCGCCCCGGTTTAATGTGGCGAGTCGAGGGACCTTAAAATAAACGAGCGTATTGTGCGAGAAAAGGTCTCGTGGGAAAAGGTTATTACGGGTTTTGCCGTGTATCTTTGGTGCAACCAAAACTCGAGGGTCGACGAATTTGCGTAAAAAGTTTCAATGTAACCGAGGCAGAGCACAGCGGCGGGGTGGTGGATGACGAGGTAGAGCACAAATTGCCCAACTTGTCGTTGTTTTCGTCGGCTAATTTGTTTTGAGTAATTTAGGTACCTACCTACCTACCTACCTACTGCCTTGTACCTCACATCCACGGGTATATCAGAAAAATTCTAATTTTCACCACCGAGTCGCCGCCTAGTCTACGTACCGGAAATTTCAAATGAAAAATGAAAAATAAAATACGAATTCTCATTTTCGAAGATGACGCGTACAATGGTGTTACGAACATTCGACTATAAAATACGAATTGTTTTGTTTTTTTGTCAACTGTTTTGAGGTACAAAGGTACATAGTACATACATGGGTGATAAGTTAACTCCCATTTCGATGCGCAAGTAGCAGTGGCTAACGAGAAAACTTACGTAATTTCCTTTCCAAGTAATTCTTGCGTCATTTTATTTTTAGTTGATGTACCTATACCTACTCCTTATCTAGGTACTTACCTATGTCGACGTTTCGAGCGACTTTCAAAAATATGTACCTAATAATTCGCAAAGTTTCGAAGCGTTTATGGTAAGTTACGCCCATGTAGGAGCCTCGTTCGAATAAATAAATTAATAAAATGGAATAGGCTAAGCTGGTTTTAAGAAAACAGCTATAGGTAGGTACTTGAAAAGTGCCAAATTGATTGTGAAAATTGTCAATCAAAACTTATAAAGCTATATGGTTTTGGTTATGGTGAGGAAAATGGGTTGTTTTCTTACTGGTTTCGAAGTCTGGAAAAACGTGCATTACTTACCATTGAACCAAAAAACAAAAATAAAAACTAGCGCAGCGGTACTTCGCTAGAAAATCCAGTTTGTCAAATTTCATCGATAATTTAAAAAACATCCAAATTGCCAAATAGGTAATTGAATAAACGTTGAGGATTTGGTCTCTCCCCACTCCCAAGATTTTTGACGAAATTCCGCATATGCCTGTTGAAATTTTCATCAAAATTAAGAAGGAAAAACTTTAACGCAGCAGCAGCTTCGTTAGAAAAAGTGGGTTTTCGAAAAATATAAAATTAGATAATCACTAAAAAGTTATTGATAAATCGTAATAAATATTTTTTCGCAATTACTTTCCTATCGATCTAAAATTAGACATTTTATAGCCAAAATAAAAATGAAAATAATGTTAAAACTTGAACCTACTGAAAAGAACCAAGTTTTCGAGAACTTTTCATTTCTCGGTGGCATTTATCAGAATTTTTGATGAATATCATATCCAACAATAATGAAGCTCGTATGTTGTCATCTTACCATTTGTTCGAAGTTAATAGTTAATACAATTAATAGTTTATCATTTATCCAACATATCGTAGAAATAAGTATAGTGATGGTAAGGAGAATTTGATTCTTTTTTTTTTTTAAAGCTCGAGCATATGAGCATTTTTGTTCAGCAAATATTTGAAAAATAAACGCTCGACATTTAAAGCATGTGATCAATAACGAGCATATTCTCTAAAATTAGCAAATGCTCGAGAACTTTCCAGGATTTTCGATAGTTCTGGTTTCTGGCCCAAGCGAATGAGTAAGTTTACGAAAAATTAATTTTCAAAATACAAATTTACTACAAGATTAAAACATTAAAACATTGTTTGTAATCTAACACACTCATACGGCTGTTTCCCATGCTACATTTTGTTTTCGAGCGAGTGCACTATCCAGTGAACATCCATAAAGTCTAAATTTTATCTTCACGTAACAACTCGTGGAACGTCCAGACTGAGTAAGTGTTGATACGAAATCCCACCTCACTCATTCTTCATCATCATCATCACGATCACTATATATATATGTCACACGTACAGTCTAGTCACGAAGTGTTTCCCCTTCTACTTTTCTACTTTCGATCGCATATCGCTGTTGCTTCGCCATTTACTTTTTCGTTTGTAAAATATATTTTAGTTGCAGAATAAACTTCTTAAAAGTCAAAAGTCTCAAGTTCTTTCGATCCTCGTTCTTCATACCTCACATCATGGTAGCCATCGCTACGGTAGAACTTTGAGGAGAGACTTAGAAAATTTAAACTGATGAATTAATTATTTTTTGGAAATTTGATTTACTGCTGTACGTAAAATTTTTTATGTTTTTTGTTAAATAATACACGAAAAGTTATCGTGTTTTTCGAGAAAGTATCTCGAATTTGAATTTATTTTGAAAAAATCAAAATTTAAATTTGAAGAATAGCTGAAGTTCCGGACTCAAATAACGGCCATTACTGGAAGTCAACGAACGCTAAAACCAGAGGGACCGCCAACGAGATCAAGAGAACAACCAACGGAAACCTGCTCCCGTCATCGAGGACTCAACCGAGATCCAACATCGAAGACCCAACTTTTTCGGACAACCCACAACTAAAATTAAAGCAGGAAGTACCAAGGTCAACAGCGAAGAAAACATAAATCATCGATAAAACACAGCAGAAATCAAAAAGAGAAACTATTGTAAAGGTAATATTTATTGAAATCATTTATTTTTTTTCGTACTTTGTAAATTGTATTTGAAGTGAGGTCCCAAAATTAAATAACAAAGAAAAAAGTACATGTCCCAAATAATAAACTTGTCTGAATCCAAAATTGGTGAATACAATATTAAAAAAGAAGATTTAGAAGAATTGGTTAAAAAGTTTGAGGGAGAGATAGTAGTTGATCTAAAAACAGAAATCTATAATTTACCCCACGTTAAATATTTCACGGGTGAAATTGTATTAGAGTCCTTTGTAATAGATATATCCGGGAGAATAGAAGACATTAGTAGCCTTAAATATATTGTAATTTCAGAATCTTCAGTAAATTATTTTTCGAACAGAATTTATAGTTCTGCTAAATCGAAAGAAAAATTTATGAACAGATTCTTTGATTAAATAAATTTAGAAAAACTGGATATAAAGGAAAATTGTGAAAAAGAAAATTTAATAGAAAAATTAGAAAAAGAAACGAACGAAAATAAAAAATATATAGCCATTTGTAATAGAGAAAAAAATTTATTAGGTTTCACAAAAATAAAAGAAAAAATGGCATCCCCGAACGAAATTAAACCCATTCAAGCCCCACTCGGAAAAGTTTTTAATGGCAAATATTATTTGGATTGGCGAAGAATGATCATATCAGCCATCCGAGGTGCGGGATATTACGACATCTTTGGGGAAAGCGAATTCTTACAATCCTATATCGAAAACATTGATGATCTAAACTTTCGGCCAAATAAAGAAATGCTAAATTACTGCAAAATGCAGGACAATGCCAAAGCGTTTGTCTTAGAAAGAGTGTCCAATGAAATAACGAAACAAATACGAGATTGTAACACCGCAATTTTAATGCTCAAAAAATTAGATAATATTTATGGGACCAAGACCTCAGTTACGGCTAATATGGCTAAGGCAAAATGGTTAGAATTCAGATTTCAACCAGGTGGAAACATGAAAGGATTCTTAAAAAAATGGGACGAACTCGTAACCGATGTAAGAGACAGTGGTAAAGAGGTCACCGAGAATGAAGAATTGGAGAATTTGCAGTTAGCACTGTGTTATGAGCAACAAATTGCCAAAATACAATATGAAAGTTTACCCCCCAACGAAAAGAATTTAGATAGTTTCAAGAGAATATTAAGGGAGGACTCAGACCAAAAGTATAGGGACCAAATTTTAAAAAAGAATAATAATGGAAATAATAATAATAATAATACGAATGGAAATAACTATAGGTATAATTATAGAGGAAGATTTAATAATAACTATAGGGGAAGAAATAATTATAGAAACCCTAATAATTATAATAATTTTAGAAATGGAAACAGAAATGGTTTCAATAATAATGGTCAAAATGGTAATAATAATAATAGCAATTCATCAGAACAAAGCCATAATAATAATACGAATGGTAATAGTAATAATAATAACGGTGGTAACTATAGAGGAAATAATTACAGGGGAAACTCTAATTATAGAGGAAATAATTACAGAGGGAATAACGGAAACAATAACCGTAATAATCCCAAATGCTACAAATGTGACCAATTTGGACACATAGCCCAGAATTGTATGAATAACAATAATCAAAGTAATAGTAGCAATGGAAATACAAATAATAATAGTCAAGGAAATTACCCACCGAAAACAAACGTAAATCCATCTAATAGTAATAAAAAAGATAGTTCCGAGCAGCAAGTAAAAATGTCTTGCATGGTAAAAAAATATATTAATAATAATGAGTGGCTGTTAAACGAATTAATTAATAAAAATAATAATAATAGAGATTATGAAACATTAAATAATAGAGCGATTCTTGATGGAGCTGCAGAAGTCCACTTAACTTCCGATCTAACTAAATTAATAGATGTAAAAAAATTTATAACCCCCATTAAATTACAATGTGCGGGTAAAAATACATTTTTATATGCTACACATACGGGTAGAATGATCATAAAAATTGAAAATTCCAAAAAAAATCAGTCATTGATAGAACTAAATGACGTTCATTACGTGCCGGACTTAAATTTGGATATTATCTCGGCCATAAAAATAACTAATACAGGTATAATTAACATCGACCAACAAAAAGAAATAGCAAACATTTATTTTATTGAAACAGAGGAAATAATAATAACTGCCAAAAAAGAAGAGGGTATATTTTACATATACTATAACGTCGAGAGAAATGATAAAAAAAAAAAATAGATAATGAAGATTATATGGATAAAAAAAATGTAATATGTGCCCCGGTCACCCAAAATACTAATGATGAATGGGATGATTTCACAGTAGAAATGGAAATCATTGAGGAAAATGAAAATACCCAACAATCCAAGGGGGGTGACGAAACAGAAATAAATGAACCCAGTCAAAATAATGAAATAGATGAACCTAAGAATAATAATAACACGAATAAAAAATTGGTAATACACAGGAGATTGGGCATTTAAATGCCAGATACTTACAGAAATTAAAAAATTTAGCAATAGGAATACCCGAAAATATTAATTTTAGAGATGAAGATTTTGTTAATTGCCAAATATGCTGTATAGCCAATAATTCAAGGCTAGGTCACACAGGGATAAGAACTAAACCCACTAGGAAACTCGAAATAACTTCATCTGACATCATGGGCCCGTTCACACCTTCAGTAGCCAATCAAAAATACATCCTAACATTCATAGACCACTTTTCGAAATATACATTTGTCATGCCCATAGCCAATAAAAATCAGGTGACAACCGAATTTAAAAATATCATAATGTCTATGAAAAATAAATTTCCAGAATATCCTATAGGAACAATAAGATGCGATAATGCAAAAGAGTATACTGATACAAAAATAATAAATTACTGTAGAGAAACAGGCATAACAATGGATTATGTGGTTCCATATTCTCCTGAATTGAATGGTGTTGCCGAAAGGCAAAATCAAACATTAATGAGGAGAGTAAGGGCCATGTTAATTGATGCTAATCTCGATATAAAGTATTGGTCCTATGCTGTCGTAACAGCAGCTTACTTAATCAATAGATCCCCAACTAAAGCAAATGAAGGATATAAAACCCCATACGAATTGTTTTATGGTAAAAAACCAAATCTAAAAAATTTAAAAATTTTTGGTGCATTAGCCTATAGGCACATACCCATCGAAGTTAGAAAACAAAATGCCACAAAGGCAAAGTCCAAATCAAAAAACAAAATTGACCCAAAATTGGCACATAGGGCAGAAAAAAGCATATTAATGGGATACACGAATACAGGATATTGTTTGGGAGATCCATATAATTCAAAATCATATATATCATGCGACATTAAAGTAGATGAAACCCAAAATATAAAATCACTCTTAATTAATAAAAAACCTCTTACAATAAAATCGGCAGATTATGAGTACGATTTAGGAATAATAAATCCTGTAGTTATGAATGTTAGAATGAAATATAATATGGCTTACATCGAAGATAATATACCAAAATCATTCTCTGAAATTGAAACAAATCCTTTTAGAGAAGAATGGACAAAAGCCATTAATGACGAATTTAGTTCCCTCGATGATCTGAAAGTATGGAAAGTGATAGATTATGATCGTCAAAAATTAATTGATACTAGGTAGATATTTACGATAAAATTCGACGAATTTGGCAACCCAAAACCCAAAGCCAGACTTGTAGCACGTGGTTTTAAAGATCGGACAGAATATGGCATAGCAGAAACACATGGACCTGTAGCATCCATAGGTACAATTAGGTTATTATTATCAATCGTCAACAAAGAAAAACTTATAATGGTACAATATGATGTAAAAACAGCCTACCTAAATTCGCCCATCATAAAACCAATTTTTGTTAAAAGACCTGAAGGCATAAATATCAATAGAAACCAAGTACTCGAATTAAAAAAATCAATCTATGGTTTAAAAACCTCAAGCAAATCGTGGTACGACTTGTTGGACACGAAGGTAAAAGAAATGGGATTTGAAAAAACAAAGAGTGATAGATGCTTATACATTATGAAAAACGAAAATGAAAAAACATATTTTTTGAGTTATGTAGACGACATATTAATAGCATCAAATTCACAATCTGCCATTACGAAAATAAATGAAGAACTTCAAAAAGATTTTACAATCACAATTACAAATGATCCAAAATTTTTTGTGGGTTTAGAAATTGTCAGAGATATACAAAATAATACCATAACAATCTCACAATATAAACACATAGAGAAAATGATGAAAAAATTTGGAATATCTGAACTTAAAAATACAAATACACCCATGGAAACGGGATTAAAAATAGATAAAATACAAAATGGCAGAGATGACACGGAATATAGATCCATGATAGGGGGATTACTTTATTTAGCGAGACTGACAAGACCGGACATATTGTTTCCAGTAAACTTTTTTTCCCACTTTCAGAATAATTCAAACGACACTTTAAAAAATTATGTTAAAAGAATATTCAGATACGTTAACACAACCAAAAATTACAATTTAAAATTTACATCGAAGGGGGATGGAATACAAGCATATATTGACGCATCTTATGCACCCCAAGTTGATGACAATAATATAGAAATAAATAATCTAAATAAAGGAAAATCAATAACTGGTTTTATGATATTCGCCTACGGAGACTTAGTGGAGTGGAATTGTTCTAAACAAACTATTCACGCCTCATCGAGTACCACGGCCGAAATAATTGCAGTTTTTGATACCCTTGATACGATTAAGGTAATGCAATACATGAATTTTGAAATTTTTGGGGAAAAACTAATGGTCGATATTATGGAAGACAATATTTCGACACAAAAAATATGTTCCGGAGGAAGTCAGAGAAAATCGCGAGCCCTGATGATCAAGTGTTATTCAATTTTGGAAGCGTATGAGGACAAAATTATATTTTTTAGAACAGTTACATCAGAGAATCAATTAGCTGATATTCTAACAAAATCTTTAGATAGATCAAAATTCGAAAACATTATTGTAAAAGTATTAAATGAAACGAATATATACACATAAATACGAAACTCAAGTCAAAATAAGAAAAGTTCATAAATTCATTCTCTCCCATTTCAATTACAAGTCGTAAAATGTCCAAAAATAAGTCGTAGCACGAAAATATTTGCTGAAATATTAACCTTCAATTATTGTCAAAAAGAATAGCCAACAGTACGATTTACTTGAAAATACATGCTTAAAATAAATCGAAGGTTTCTCGAATATTACAACAAAGAAAAAATTATGAAAATCGAGCAAGTAAAAACCCTACAAATCGTATAATAAAAACCCTATACACTTTCCAACAAGCGTGAGAAAAACACACGAAATATTCCCACACGCATGTATGAAAGGAAACCCTATAACAATAAACATCACAAGAGATAAAAACCCATTACATGACCGCAAATTATGATAAACCGAAAAACGTTGCCTTATCTAAAACATGTTAAACACCACTTCGAATACAATACAACGTACGAAAAGATAATATACGATGCAACGAATATTATTCTGCAATCTTATTCATGTTACTTTTAAGATAAAATACGCAACGTACGCTCGAATTCATTGAACCCGCAAATGGAAAAACCTTTTATCATATTTATTCTATCACCTTCTTTTACCATTTTTATTTCATTCATATATATGTTCGTGAATATTTTTTTTTTCTCCATTTTTGAATTTTTTTTCTCGACTCAAATTATACGAGCGGAAATATAAATATTAGTCGATACACTGTAATAAATACGCATGTTACCATTTCTAATTTTTTATTTTTTATTTTATTTATTCATTTTACATATACCATATAATATTCATATACACGATAGTGTTCAATTATTGCATGCATGTTACCATATTTTATATATTTATTTATTTTATACTAATTTATTTTTACCAATTTTATTTTGAAGCACAGCGCAATAAATTTTTTCTTAGCAACCAAAGTTACCAAAAAGAATAAACAAACAATATTAATATTTTTCGAAATTTTTTTTATGCATATATTTTTGTACTTGTATTTTTTTTTATATATATTTAATTTTTTTTTATTTTTTTTATATATAATAATTATTGATTCGATTTCAGGGAACATGATGAAGAAATTATTCGGTAAAATTTCAGGGGGGTGTTGATACGAAATCCCACCTCACTCATTCTTCATCATCATCATCATCACGATCACTATATATATATGTCACACGTACAGTCTAGTCACGAAGTGTTTCCCCTTCTACTTTTCTACTTTCGATCGCATATCGCTGTTGCTTCGCCATTTACTTTTTCGTTTGTAAAATATATTTTAGTTGCAGAATAAACTTCTTAAAAGTCAAAAGTCTCAAGTTCTTTCGATCCTCGTTCTTCATACCTCACATCAGTAAGCGTATAATTATTGCAACTTACAAGTTTGCAACTGATTACATCTTGTTTCAAGAGGCAATATTAAAAATGCTCTAGCATTCCGAGTAAATGCCGAACATGCTTGAGCCATTATTAGCTAAATGTTTCAGAATTTTATGCTCGAGCACGTGATGAGCAAATGCCTGAGCATACTCGGCATTTGCTCATCAATAATAAATGCTCGGGCATTTATCATCACTGGAAATAAGCATTTTTGGATGCGAAAATAAGCAACAGAAGTAGAAATAAGCAACCTATAAAGCAAAGGCACGTAAGAGCACCAACCTTAAACATTACGAACAGTTTAGTATAATAAACATACAAGCGCTAAGTTATTTCCGCGATATTATTTTGCAAATTATTCCCATGATCGCATGGCCACGCAGAGACATGAAAAAAAAAGTTCATTGTCTCCTCCGAAACAACAAATTCTACAGTGTTACCAGAAATTCAGCGTTGACACAAATCAAAGCACCACAGAGTGCTACTCCAGAGCTTACACTTGTATATAATTATAGATTCTATTTTCTTGTTTCCACGGTACAGGTCGCAATTTTTGTCTGATAATCGCAAAATTTAGTACTAAGCCAAGGACCAGACCTTTTAATTTCAATGTGGATTAGCCAAGTGGTATTTCCGGTACCACCATTTTTGTTTTTATTTTGGATATAAAATGCTCAATTTTACACCAATATTCACAAAATTTGGAATAAATATTTATTACAACTTCTTATAGTAGCTACCAATATAGGCGCGGGGATTGTCCAGACGGTACTTCCGGTAAAGCTTTTTTTTTCTTTTCTAATTCGCATGAACTTTCCTTTTTACAAAAATTATCGAGATGTTCGTGTCTTCTTTCTTTTTATTTTATAACTTTATAGTGTTTCTTTAATTTTATTTTAAATTATATGATTATTTACCATACTTTATTATCTTAATTAATTTTTTATTTTTTCAAGAAATAATGTTTTTAAATTTCACATTTGTCTAATATTTTGTCAGCAGTTAACAAATTTCATTCATTCGTAACATACCATTTACGCGTATGAACTTAAAGATAATTAATGTGACCATCAAAATTCACAATTCTTTTTCATCAAAACCCTACTTTTTTAGTTTTAGCGAGGCTTGCTGGACTAGAGTTTTTTCATTTTGTTCCGATCAGTTGAGATTTTGAAAATTATCATAATGTTAGTTATTTTTCGTTTCAATTTCCATCATTTTGGTTTCTGTTTATGTTATGTCTCCTGATTTCAACAAAATTTTTCATTCTTTTTTTATTTCAGGTTTTATTTCAGATTCTGTTTCCATTAAAAAAAAAAAAATTTTCTATGTTAATATTCAAAATTTTCCAAATCCTGTTCAAATATCGATTTACCGATATTTTTTTGATATTTTTTTCAAACATTTAGTACTGGATACCCTCATAAACGCACAAATCTGTGCCAACCATTGAACCTAAAGTTGTTAAATGGACGTGTGTATGGCAGTAGAGGGGCTCTATTTTAAGATTACATTTTTATCTCGTCCAAAATAAATCGATGATCAAAATTTTTCTTTCCAAAATTTCTTGCCAGCGTGAGTATTCCCATGATTTTTCAAAATTATCGTGAAAGTAGGCGTAAGTATACGGAGTATACCCAATGGAAACACGACGGTTACTCTCTGAAACTGTCGAAAGTATAAGTAAGTATACAGCTCGAATTTTAGTCATATTTTGTCACTTTAGCTTATATCTTAACATGGGGGTTTGGATTTTAATGATTTTGTGTTTCAATCATAATTTTCGAAGTGAAACTTCTTTAAAGGGGGGTCTGTGATTAGGTGTAAAAATGGATTGATGATAATGAAACATTGAAACGGAAGTGTTTCACACCACCACCATTCCACCCATCATCCACGGTATATTATTTCGTAGCTGCGACCGTTTCTAGTCGTGAGCGATGAAGAGATGGGATACTGGGGTGTGTGTGTGTGTGTACGTGTGTGTGTGTGTTTGTGTGCGGTGGGAGGTGAAGTGGGAAAAACGCGCGGTGCAGAGAAAGGAAAGCCACGACAGTAAACAAAGGAAAACGACGAGGACAGCGACGCTAAAAAAATAAAATAATCTAATGAAAGCAATGGGTGGATTGTTGGCGATGAGGCGCGGAAGGGGGAGGGGAAACGTTGAGTCGCCAGATAACGATTCAGTGTGACGGCGCGTTGAGTTCGGCGTGTTGCGCAGCTCCGTTCTGAAAACACGTTCGCCTTTCCATTCGGCAAAATTGGTAACATGCCGTAGTAAATTATAACGAATATTTATTTCAAATTTCGTACCTATGGTTTCACAAGTCCGCATTTTGTATACGTATATACGAATTTGAGTTATTGATGCCGAAATTTTTCTCAAGTCATAAAAAAAAAAACGTTCTCAACCCCAACCCTGGGGGCTAATACCGCACCAAGCGTAATAAGTAGATTTTCTAGAGAACCTACTTGAAAATAGATGGACGAACTGACAATGATGGAAGCTTCGGTGAATAATGGTGACAGGTGACAGTGGAGTTCGGAGTTGGTTGCTGGTTGAAACGGAGAGGTGGAGGGTATCTTTCGAGCTCTGCGCACTGCCTTGTGACTGCGCACTGTCGTGTATGTGTGTGCGTGCGTGCGTGCGTGCGCGTGTATTGTCGGTGACTCAGTGTTTTTACCGTTTTTTTCTTTCAGTAATTTAGTTTTCTGTTTTGCTTTTTTTTAATTTTTAATTTGGTTCTTATTACTTTAGTGTTAAGTTGTCTGTCACCGTTCGTGGACGTCGTCGAGTTCGGCGTGTTGCGCAGCTCCGTGCTGAAAACACGTTCGCCTTTCCATTCGGTTTGTTTGTAATTTAATTCGTATCGATCGACGCCTCAAATAATAACCGTAATAGGCTAATCGTAATGGTGTTATAATAAAGTGTGTGTACCCGCTGTCCTGCCGCGTTCGGTACTTCAGTACTTCAGTTTTACGGGTGACTTCTGCCGAAGGGCGTCATCGTCGTCCGGTTTTATTCGACGCGAATTTCGAATTTAAGCCGTCTTTTGGTCGTTGGTGGTTGGTGTACGACAAACCTCAGATTGTAATTTTGCTTTTCCGATGTGCTGAAACGTTTGATACGACGTTCGTATCTCTTCTACTTTGGTACTTATATAGTAGCCTAGTCTTGCGCGACAGCTTCTCAAAACCCTGTGGAAAATTTTTGTGTACAATGTCAACCGGTTGAAATGGTGAAGGACAGATTACATCAACTGCAAGCGGTGAGTACAGACTTTCGAAGAAAGAAACGACCGTCTAATTTTCGCGAGTCTAGTCGTCGATTGATTAGAGAATTAATACTGCGTTCAACTCTCGAAACAGCAAGCTTTCGAACTCGCAACTGCGTTACAGTTGATTGAAAAGTACCTGGGATATTATTTCGTGTATAAGTCGTAGCATTCGGTACTCTTTCCACTTTTTATAAGCAATAACTTCGTATACAAATCTTCACATTAATTTCGATCGTGTAAAACGACGTAGGGGGTGGATAATTTTTCGTTTCTTAACCGGAGGAAACTCCTTGGCCAGGCGCCCGGGGCAAAATTGGAGAGTAATTTTTTTTTTTTTAAGGAGGCAGCAAAGGGTCGAGAAAATTTGAGAGGGGCCATTGGGGACGTTGGTTAGAATTTATGAGAAGGAAATAGCTGAACGGCGAGATAAGGTCTTTGGAGAATTTCAATGTGTTGAACCGAGAATGCATTGCAAACTCTTTTAAAATCGAGCATTCTGAATGAATGATTAATTTGTGATGAGGCTGCCGTTCTTATTATTTTTGGCCAAATTCCAAGGAAGGAGGAGGTTATCAGTTTGACCAGTGTCGTGTATGTGATCCACGGAGCATTAAATATAACAGAGGACGCCCGTTTATCTGAACGCTGCAACGAAAAACGACAACGCTTTTGAAGCTATTTGTCCCCACCCCTGCAGTACCGAATTCGAATTTCTTTGTCATACATTTGGGCTCATGGGCAGTTATCGGAATTTTTTTTTCAAATAATTAAGTCAAATGAATGAATTAATGTAGTTATCAACTTAAAAATCACAATGAACACGAATTTCGTAGATAAAAATGAGTTTGATAATTGTCGTACCTTAGCAATGGAGGATATTTTGATTGTAAAAGTGGTGCCGTTTTTTTGTTCCATCCCTCCTCTATTACATTTAATACTCTGTGATGTGACCTTGCCTCAAGATTCTTAAGTATATTGGGCTACAGAATTATAGTCTGTTCAAAATAAGAAACACCATCGTCACCCGCAATACGTTGAGGTAGTGGTGCGGCTAGATAGGGGAGAAAAGGGAGGAAGCACTTACCCTCTGTAAGACGAGATACAATTTATAAGTGCATCAGCAAATGATTTCTGATTAAAGCTTTTTACCTTTATCATTGTCAATTAATGTAAGAGCACCTCGGCCCACCTGGCATTTCTTATTTTGAACAGACTATAGGGTGGAAGTTAGAGATTTCTCAAGTGCAACGTTTGCAAGAGATGATACTTGATGTTTGGAAAAGTATTAAGAAAGTAGGAAAATCGTATACATCGAAGCAAGCTTTTTATTCCACACGGGCAAGTGTCTGTTGGAGAAACACTGAATCATGACCAAATACCTACTTCTGTTCAAAAGAGGGAAATCTCCGGGACATTTGGCTTTCTGTGTGGTGATAACAAGGCATATTTAAGGGGTTCGTGAGGGTCTGGACCCCCCTTTGCCAAGAAAAAAGAGGTATGAGTTCCGCTGGGGCATGCTCATGAGGGATTGATGTGTAAACGTGATAGAACTGTGATTGTTTCATCATTTTTGGTGATTTCTCGTTGTGGGGGGTCAAAAAATACTACTGAGAATCTGTGGACACTCCTAAAGTCGGAGCTATATACACAAGCATCTCCCATCAGTTTGCTAATATTGTCATAAGGTTATTACTAATTGTAACGTCATTTTTTATTGGTACAACATTTTAATTGGCATTATTTTGTTCAGCTGTCATTGAACTATAGTGGTGGCTTGGCTTATCACTTGAATAATGCCATGTTCAAATCCCAGCCAGAAGACAACTTTGAAAAAAAAATTTTTTTTCATTTTATTTTTATTATGGTTTGTTAGGTTTGTCAATTTTTTTTAATGTTTTTAAAAATAATTATTTCTAGATTAGATATATTTTTAGTCACAATGAGTTCAGATATTAGATTCTCCCAAGCACTAGGTTCTCTCATTGCATAGGTGGTGAGATCTTTCTGGCAGATGTGGGAGGGCTAGTTCATGATATGCCACTTTGGGGGCAATGGTGGGGGATGAAGCGGGTGAAGTAAAGCATCACCCCCTGAAGTTGAATCTGCAATCGCTGATATATACGAAGTGAGATGCCTTGACCAAAGCCCTCGCATCATCCAAAAGATCCCTCCGCCAGTACTCTGCTGGCATCTGCAGTGCTCACTAAATCACGTGAGAAGCAGAAAAAAAATTCACAAATGACAATTTGACCAAGCTGGCACGAAGCACTTGTCTATATACGCCCTTTGGTGATAAGTAAAGCTCTAGTTAATCAAGTTGTGGGTAGATATGCAATCAAGTTAACCTTTATTTAGCAGAACTACGGTTTAATTATGGACATCTCTGTATACCATATCACTATTTAAAACAAAGTTTTTTAGCGACATGAAGGTTTGTATTGAAACAAAGGCTAAGTACTCTGCAAATGTTGCGAGGAAAGAAGTGCCGTAGGTCTGTGTGAATTAATGCTGCGTAGCAAAAGTGGGGTACTCTCTACTATGTACTGTAGGTATATAATTATGTATAAAAACCCTGAAATTGCCGCTTTGCGACATTTTGGCTTGTGCCTACGCTCGATTTTGGCTGGCATAGTTGGGTGATACTGTGGAATTCGTTGGTTAGGTGGATGCAACGAAATTTCTTCTTTTTTTTCTCACTCATGTGTGTGGCCTAGTGAGTATTGACGCGTACGCCTTGAATTTTGTCATAATAATTTTTATTGAATTTTAACTGAATAATTTTCATCCTATTTTGTCTTAACAAAACAGGTTGTACGTTTAGTATATTCATTCAGTTAGTACGAGTCAACTTGAAATTTTATAAATTCTCTTCTCTCTGAGTTTTCCATTTTGTGACTCAAAAAATTTGATCGCGTCTAATTGATTTTGCTGTAACAGTGATGATACCAAAAATATGTATACTTAAGTTACATTTTTCAGTTTACCCTGAAGATCTCCAGAAATGGTTCATAAAGATCGCAATACCTGATTTTTTCTTTGGTGCCTTTTCGCAGTTTCTTCTTCAACCATCAGGAAGGTACTTTTTGGGCTCATTAGAATTCATTATTTCCTGTCCACTCGTACATTAATTTTAACGAGTCTATGAATGATAGTTGGATCTTCACATCTAGTCTGACAACGTCATTGGGCACCTAATGTCAAGTTTAGTCCCCTCACTGAATATCATTCTATTTTAAGTTTTCTTTCATTTCCTTACTCATCTTTCTTTTCCTTTTTCGAAAATCAGTCGAAACTTTATTTCGTATAATGGAGTAAAATAGCAGTGTTCAATATGGATAAAAAGTACAGTGCTTAAAACTTTCTCGGGGGCTAATTAACCCAAGTGACATTATGTTTATGCACCTTTGAAAAGCGCATAAGACTTGATGTTAGAATCTGAGTGATTCTACCGTAATTTTGGATGGCTGGCTACGGTATCGAATTTTGACTTTATCTCTTGAAATCGTAGCCAGCCATCGAATCAAAAAATAGTAGAGGGAAGAGAGTTTTCGCGATTGCCGAGTCAAGGTCTGCTTTGTTGTTTCCATATATTTAGGCGATCGAGAGAACCCTTAGTTGTTGATAAAAAAAAGAGAAAACGTAGCCGCTTGGAAGGGAAAGGTAAAGGTGGTGGTGATAAAGTGATAATAATAGTAATAGTAGTAGCGATGGTAATGGTAATGGTAAAAGCAATAGTAACAGTAACAGTAACAGTAACAGTGACATTAACATTCTGCGATCGCATTGTTTTCTTGGTTAGGCAGGTGTTCTTGAAATCAGCTTATTTTTTCCGATTTTGAAGGTTTAATGGCTCGAAAGTTGATAAAAACTTAAGTATTATGGCGAGGACCGGATCTGAGGATGGTACTTGCGACCGTCCGTTTTTGTTTTTCTTAAGTAAGTAAAATCTTTGTAAAATAAGTTCAATGTTGTTCTTTCGTTAACCAACAAAGTGCTTTTCTAAAACCTGATTTTTTTGATGCCGGATGCTGCGCAATAGTTTTTAAGTAGGTTTCTATTGAAAATGTACTTATTAATCTTGGTTAAATGGAACGTTCTGGGGGTGGGGGTAGTTACGTTTTTCCTTTTAAAACTCAAGGAAAATTTCGGCGCTAATAACTTAAATTCATTTATGTATATATACGTATATAAAATTATATAAAAGCCAATTTCTTGTTACCACGGTACTAGCCGCAATTTTTATCCGAAATTTGGAACAAACATCCTATACTATAATATGAGCAATAATTGTATGTGCGTATGTGTGTATGTAAATGTTGTTGTAACGGAAATCCCACCTTCTCTATTTCTTCATCATCATCACGAACACATTATATATATATATGTCATATGTACACTCTCATCACAAAGTGCTTCCCCTATTATTCTCAATCCGATAACGCTGTTGCTTCTCCATTTCATATTTCATTTGTGAAACATAATTTAGTCGCTAATAAAATGTCATTAAAGTAGAAAGTCTCAAGTTCTTTCGATCCTCGTTCTGTACGCCTCACATCAAATGTGTTATGAAGAACTAGACCGACAACGTTGCTGAAATTTACAATAAAGGAGTTTTTTGGTACGAGAAAAAGATCTAGATAGGTCCCAAGTTTGAGAAAATTTGTTAAACTACAGTATTAAAAACACTAAACATATTTCAACTATATAAATTCAGCGATGTGGTGATTGATAGTGATAACTTTTAATGTTACAATTGAATCCAACGAATCACAAACAAATTTCACTTTTTGACTTTCAGATAAACAGAAACTGTCTTCAAAAAACTGTTGAAAATTATTATAGGAACTATTATTTTCAAATCCATATTGAAAGGAATTCATGTTGTATACTTTTTCATTTTGCAGTAGTTTTTGTTAGTGAAAATCATAGTTAACGAAACAGGATTAAGGACACGGACATACAATGTGCAGATAAGTGGTGAGTGGTGATTTGGTTTGTTGCCCTTAACAGGATTCAGCGACAAATTAAAGAGAATTCATCTACAAATTCTCTTCAATTTGTCGCCCTTAAATTAATCAGGATTCATCGCCCTTAAATTAATTAGGATTCAGCGACAAATCGAAGAGAATTTACCTAAAATTCTATTCGATTCGTCGTCGTTAAATTAATTAGGATTCAACTACGAATTGAAAAGAATTTATAGATCCTTTACTATAATACGAGCAGTAATTGTATGTGTGTATATGTGTAAATGCTATGAAGAACCAGACCGACAAAGTTCCTAAAAATTACTTTAGAGAGGTATTTTGGTACAAAAAAATGATCTAGATAGGTCTCAAGTTTGAGAAAATTTGTTCAACAGATATATGAACATCTCAGTCTTTTCATCAACAGCAAGTGATAACAACGAACATTGAAAAACTGATTAACCCTAAAATTAACAAATGAGAAAGCTTTTATTAGCAAATTTTGTTAGGCTTAAACTGTGTATGATTATTATGATTTATGACTGATGATGTAATATGAGTTAAATAATGAAATCTTAATTCTCAAGATGTACGATATAAGATAATACCGAAGGATGTACCTAATATTGCTAAAATTCTTCAGATTGATTAAAATTAACAAAATTTTCTTCTTTTCCATGTCTGAGCAAAGCTCGGTGAACCAGGTACTACAATTTTATATATTCTGTAGGTGGCAACTAATTCATGGAAAAAAATTGAAATAATACGTACGAGTTTTTTTTAAAAATTGGGACCTATCTATGATTATGCACCACTTCCACCGCTTTGTCAGAACCAAACTTTCAAAAAATATAAATCAATAAACAAACTTGAGATTTTAGAATTTAAAAGCGGCTTCCCATGGGTCAACCAACTAGTTAGTACTAAGCCAAGGACCTGAGCTTTCAATTTTGTTACACATCGGCGGTACAGTACTTGCGGTATGGTTATTTTTGTTTTTGTTTTGGCTATAAAATTTGTAATTTTTGACCAGTAGCTACGAAATTTAAAACAAAAATTTATTATGGTGTATGTGGGGACTCACTGGTATGAGGTAAAGGGGCTCAGACCCCTCGACAACAGTTGCCGCCCCAAAGGGCACGCAAATAATCGTCCTTGTGACGTTAAACACACAAAACTCGTTCGATCGTAATTACCTGTATGTACTTGCAGGTAATGTACGAGTACCGAATTGTGACACAATAAGATGATGTTACGATTTGTACACAAACTGGCCAGCCATCTCTTATCTCGATAGGAGATGATGCGACCTGGCCATTCTCACCAATGTACGTATTCTCTTACGTACGTGTGTTTGTGTGCATGTAAATAAGCCGTATATAAACCACCCGAATCGGCTCTAAAATCGCCAGTGTTCGGTCTGGTTCTAGCTTACCCGTACGAAGTGGCTGAACACGCTTAAATTCTGTAGAATTTCCTTCTGGTGAGAATATCTCTCAGACAAGGTATTCCACAGTGTATTATAACTTTATATAAATTTTGGTGCGTGGTACTTCTGGTAGCTATTTTTGTTTTTATTTCTCCTACAAAATGCGTAATTTTGGACCAATAGGAACATAATTCGGAAAAAATATTCATTCTATCAATAACTTTTTTGTGACTACCTAATTTTACGTTTTTCGAAAACCTACTTTTTCTAACGGAGCTGCTGCTGCTGCTGCGTTAGAGTTTTTTATTTCTTTTTGTTTCTTTAATTATTTTTTTATTAATTCGTAATTATGGGTCGTCGTGGCCGTAATGCAGTAATGCAATTCGAACACGTCACGCAATTTAATTGAAAACTAAGTAAAACGCGTTTACTTCGTGTACGAGAATAAAAATTTCTACTAGCTGATGAGTCATAAGGCAATAAGTGAGATAAAAATAAAGGCGAACGTCGATACCGAAATGGTCGGTACGTTGCAAGCCTGTAGGTACTACACGGCTGGTGGGTAGGTTACCTATTAACATCGAATACCTTTTGTAATTTGTAGTTGTCTGTCAATTTTCCAGCCTACAGCCTACGCGCTTTTCCCGAACTCTGATCGAATATAATTTTAAAATTGGTTGTCTGCACGCGCCTATTGGCTGGTCACTGGACGAGGGACGAGGTGCAAAACTGTGGCCTTGTATCTAATCTGGAAAATGAGATACGGTCGTTACGGTCGTAACGACGTAACAACGTAACGACGACGCGATGGACGATGCCCGTTGTGTAATTAATATGCGATGGTAAAATTATTACGATTACGTAATACTGTACCGAGAAGACCACAAGTACGCTGCTTCACACGAAATTCACCCAACTATTTTAGCCGATTTTTTTTATCCTCTTTGCATTTTGTACCCGTGCGAAGGTGTGACAAGAACCTCTCGACAGCAATACCGAAGAACCGATTATACGTTCACATGTCTTGATTTCCATCGTGTGTGTGTGTGTGTGTGTGTGTGTGTGCGCGCGCGCGCTGTACATTGTACATTGCACATTGTATGGTACCTATATCTATATAGTGCTGCATACTGGCATGTAGCATATTATAATGCGCAACTGGGTACTGGATGTTCCGGACGAAATCGAAAAAACGAACGCAGCAGCGGCTCCGTGAGAAAAAGTAGGTTTCAAAAAGTAGAAAATTATTTGCTAAAAGTTAGTAATAGATCATAATGGATCATTGTATTAAATTTTGTAACTGATGACCTATAATTATACGGTTTGAAACTATTACTTCTTATAAAAATCGAAACAATAGTGGATTTTATGGAAGTACCATCTGGCCGACCCGGGCCAAAATTAATAGGTCAGAATGTCAGATACTTAGCATAGTACTAATGTTCGTTCTAAATTTCGTGACTATTAGACAAAAATTGCGACCTGTCCTCGGTAACACGAAAATGGCATAGAATATACTATGTAGGATTTGCAGGTTGCAAGCGAACCCCAGAACCATAACTGGAGCTAAGTTTACCGCCGCCAAAAAAAATGTTAGAAGTAAAACTTCGCACCCCAATAAACATATCCCGAGTATCATCCGATAAAATTGTAAAAACTTTTCGTAACCAGTACTTTTTGGGTCACATGAGACTTGATGAATGATTCGATCCAAAAATAAACATAAAATTTTAACTGGGCCCCTCGGATAACGTGACCGTCGATGTATCGCTCAATGTTTTAATAAAAGATTATTTTAACTCTTCTGTAGTCGCAGGGGGTCAATGAGTGGTTCTGTCTAAAGGTGAACTGAAAATTTGAACTCAGCACCTCAAAAAACATATTTGATGATATACTTACTGCTCAATTTTTAAAAAAACAACATCCTAACCCCTTGTCTATTAAAGTTCGGAATCCGAACTGAAAAAATAGAAATTTTCTAATAATAAACACTCGTGGACGATGGTTAAAATCCCATAGTGGAGGAACAAATTTTTTTTTCTAAATTGATAGAAATATGCGCCGACTTACAGACACGTGAGTGAAAATTCATTCTCCCAACCCTAACTTTATTTTTTCCATTGTAATTAACAGCTTGCGCTCATTTTAAAATTACAATTACAAAATTTGGCAACACTGGAAAAAAACTGAAGTCGGTGCCTATGTTGATAGAATTTAAAATGTTTCTTTCACGCATCGACCGCGGTGAGTGTGTATTTCCCAAAAGTGTCAAATTTTATGATGACTGCCTTTCGAAAACCAGTTTATCGATTTTGCTGAGATTCAATACAAAAGCAGTTCTTCATAGTCTTCAACTATCATAAAAATTTCAAGCCAAAATCGTTTGATTTACAGGCCTTATCTTGATGACAACATGGTGAGTTTGCAAAATTTTAAGAACCCCTCTCTCCGAAAATACTAAATGAATTTCAAAAATTTTAACACGAACGTATAGCCCATGAAAACTTCTTAACAGTACCCCACGGTTCATTGCCATAGGTCAAATAGCGGAGGCTCCACAGATTCCCATAAAATGCCAAAATGAGCAAATGGAAATATGTATATATATATATATATATATATATATATTATAAAAAAATTAATAGCTTTATCTACTATAAATAATTTAAGTATAATAATATTTTTTCTTTATATATATAATTATTCATGCTTTATTTAAATTATAATATTATTTTGAAAAAATAAAGTTTTTTTAAATTTTTAATTTTTATATTGAAAATATAATGTTTTTTTAAACTATAAATTTATCAGATATATTTATTTTAATATAAAAGTTAGAAGCTTTAAATTATATTTATATCAATTGGAATTTTTATTTTTCTATATATATATATTGTGTGCATTAGAATGTGGGGTTCCTATATATTTGTGATTAACGACTCAGGATCGCCCCTTTCCACAGGTCCCGCCATTGCACTGAATGCAATAGTTATGTTTTCTTTTGAAAAATATGCTAAAATTGGGCTTTGTCACGACGTTGGTTTTAATTTGGTATAGTTTTTTGAGAATTTCGGTAATTTTTGGTTCGACCATCTAAGAACAATGGCATCATCACAAATGTTGTTCCGCGAGTTGGTGGTGGGTACGTGAGGAAGCTTCGCCTTGTTCACTTCAACTGTACACATATACTTAGGTACATGAATTTTGGAGTTTTTGATGTCAAAAATTGTCGTTGAGTTATGAAACGAAAAAAGTACCCGCCCCACACTCCTGGTCGTTTCATGAGACCAAAATTAGTAAGTAGATTTTCATAGAAAACCTGCTTAAAAATATTCCAACACGTTGCGCCGATGAATAATATGGTCATGCGGTATAATAAATTGCGTATGAGAGTGAAAGTTGAAAAAAAAAATGGTTATGTGGTTTTGTACAGCTTTGAATGGGAGAACGACGAACGAACGAACGAACGGCGGCCAAGGTCAGAGGTTTATGAGCCCTGATGGCGCACATTTTAATTGGCCAACTTTGAAGCAATTAAAAGAAATTCAGAGCTGAGCTGACAGAAAAATTGTTCACCTCATTTTGTGCTGTTTTTAACCTTTTTCCAATGATGTATGTAATGTCGCTGAACGCCGAATTGAAATTCTACGGAGTCATACCGAAGTAATAAGACGAAAGTGTGAGCAGCTTCGGCCAAATTACTCAAATTTCGAATCTTGAAAAGGTCAATACGTTGAATAGAAATTTTTCTGCTAATAACGGATGATACAAAAAAACAAAAAACCACACAACGTTACCTTGCGCTTTGAACAGGGAGTCGTCGGAATAATATGTGAAAAAGTATGACGGACGTAACTACGCATTCTAAATTTTCATACGTATAAACTACTCGAAGGAATTGTGTATTTACTAATTTTATTACGATTTTGTTTTATAAAATTTGATCTCTTTTCGTTATGCTTCTCGTAGCATCCAACATTGATTTTCATTTCTTGTCAGTGGAAAATACAACCAACTATTACATTTAGTGGAACGGCGGGACCTGGGTGTGGGACCTGTGGAATAGCGCCGATCATGAGTCGTACATCACCAATATATTTATACGTCGCTCAGATTCTTCTGTACCCAATATATATATATATATATACATATATATATATATATATATATACCTATATATATATATATACCTATATTTGCTCATTTTGGCACTTTTTGGGAGTTTGTGAAGCTTCCGCTGTTTGACCTATGGTAATGAAACTTGTGGTAGGGTTCGAAGCTATTTTGGCTTCAAATTTTTATGGCAATTGAAGACTATTAATGACTGGTTTGATATTGAAGTTGAGCGAAATCGGTAGTCTGGTTTTCAAATGGCAGCCATTAAAAAATTTGACACTTTTGGAAATACACACTTACAACGTTTGATGGACGACAGAAATATTTTTATAATTTTTTCATTTCTTGTTTTTAACAGACTTAAAAGAATGGAGGAGGTTATCAATATTTATCGATCTTAAAAAAAACAATAAGAAATGCACTAAACAGAGAAAAATAATTTTTTTTTAATTTATTCAACAGAATCTAGTTCTAGGAAATGGAATTATTGATGTCGGCGCTCTTTTCCTTTATCATGTAGGCTTTATACTTACGTCAGTTCCTTTTAATTTTATGACAGAATTTTTTAATTAGCGCCGACTTTAATAATTCCAGTCCCTAGAACTAGATTTTTCTGGAGAAATTTTAAAAGAATTATTTTTCTTTTTTCAGTGCATTTTTTGTTTGTTTGTTTTTAAGTCGGTTCTATTTTTTGTTATATCTTTAGTTTATTCATAGCATAAACTATTCAACCGACCGTCGGAAGATGTTATCAAAAGGATGTATGAATTAAGTAAAATAATTTATGAGCAGTGCGTAGGAAGGAGAAGAGGGCCGTGTAGCCCTGGAGGGAGTTTAAATTTAAGAGTGATGATATGGATTGAGGGATATTGATTTATGTGAATGAGACGAGTGGTAGTGAAAGTGAGTCTACTAGATCATTTAGCAGAGGACTGAACCAACAAAGAGTGTATGATTGAGATCTCCCTCTCGAAAGGGAGTCTTCGATTTTGAGGGAGAGGAAAGTTGAGGGAGAGGAGATAAGATGGATTTTCACGAAGACGAGTACGAGACCGGCAATGTCCAGAACGTGACAGGTTAGTGATATGAATGAAGTTTGGAGAGAAGTTAAGATGGAAGCAATGGTTTTGAGGGAAAGGAAGCTGAATGGAACGATAAAAATAAGTATTGATACCCAAAGCTTGCCAAACCCTGGACCGCACTCGGAGGAAATGGTACCAGTTAATTTGAAGTTGTATTGCAACTGCCTTTGCAGCGGCGTCAACAAAATAGCGGTATCGGAAGTACCGCCCGGCCGATCCGCCCCAAAATTAGAAACGTACTAAACGAATCAAAATAAATATTTATTCCGAATTTCGCGGCTACTGGTGCAAAATTGAGCATTTTATACCCTAAATAAAAACAAAATTGGTGATACCGAAAAGACTTTCCGGCCAATCCGCACTAAAATCAATAGAGGTCTGATCCGTGGCTCAGTAAAAATGTTTGTACCAAATGTCGTGGTTATCGGAAAAAAATTGCAACCAGTACGTTGTGAACAAGAAAATTGACTCATATACATATATGAATTTGGGTTATTGGTGCCAAAATTTTCCTGAGGTCATGAAACGAAAAATGTACCCACCCCCAACCGTGGGAGCTAATACCGCTCCAGGTTTAATAAGTAGATTTTCTAAAGAAAACCTACTTGAAAAACAAGAAAAGCATGAGCTCATATTGTACGGCACCTTATACACAGACCACATCAAAGCTGGTCAACTGGGGTCAAAATGAAACGAATGAATCGGTAATGCGTGTGCTGGTGGGCATCTGTTGCCTGTGTTGGAATACACATATAGAGGCCAATTTCCTACGATTATCCGGTGTGAGTAACCCCCTTCCTCCCACATTTGAAAAATATTCCTCAATTTCCACTATTTTTCTAATATTTTGTAAATCCATCATAAAATTTTTTCTTTACATGCCCATCTTTCCCCGCATCAGTTTTCTTTTTGTTTCATTTTGGGCCCTCTGGAAAAGTTACTTTGATAACGTAAAAAGAATTTATATCATTCCTGTTTTCGGTATGATGGGAGGTTAGGTGATGTGGAGAGAAAAGGCACTTCTTATATGTCTTTTTTGTTGAAAAGAACAATCCGCCTCACCTAAACCACCTAAACTCCTCTCGACAACTAAACATTTTCGACTCGTCCGATACATTAGCAAGACATTTATTGGTAACCGTGGACAATAACCAACCGTTCTGTTCAAGTTGGAAATTATAAACTTTGACCAATCTTTGATAAAATTAATTAGTCAGTCCAGCTGCGCCAAGTCCGTGTTTGTGTGTACATTTATGACCAGTGGCTTATCAAATTGGCCGTAAACACAGAGTACCTACGTATTAAATATGATAGAGGGCACTTGAAACGAAAAGTGGTATTACAGCTATTTATCCACCGGACACCCAACCCCCTAACAGCAACAGCCAAGAAACGTATATTACGCCCGGTCGTGGCTCTGACTCAGCCCCGCCCGTTTTTATTTTTGATCGTATTAATAGCCTTCTTTACTATAGGTTAGGTGTAGCGGCAAGTGCCATATTCTACTGGGTTTAGTACCATGTCAGTTGGAAACTTCCATCCTCGACGATAGTAGATTTTCTTCGTTATTATAGGTACAGTATAGCCTATAGCCCTATGGGAATGTCGAATAGTATCGCGTAGTATTTTTGAAATTTTCAATCTCGTAGTTCAGAAAATGGCTTTCAAAGTAGCGCGTAAAAGCTTTCTCATTATCCTTATGGGCTATGACAGAAGCTATACTTTTGCTCGTTGAAGAAAATTAATTTAAAAATGTGTAAAATACGAAAATTCTTGTTACAGATAATTCAGTCGTAAAATGTGAATGCAGCTGTAAAGTTTTTGAACAAAGAAACAAGAAAGAGAAAATGAGATAAAATAGTTAAGACTTTTTTTTTTGACGTCGATTGAAAGCGAGTTACGTGAATTTAGTATTTTATCTGCGTTGATAACCAAGTTTTACATCTCATATTTTGACATAAACTGAGTAAGCAGTACGTAGCCTAATTCTTTTTATTCTGCAATTACTCAACAGCCGTGCTCGCGGAAATGTTCCATTAGGTCGTTTTTTTTTGTGTTTTTTTTTTTGTTTTTTCTTTTTCAAGGTTGGTAGCTTACACAGTGAGCAATGTAGTAGGTACTTCAAATGTTTTAAACCATGTGTTCGCACTGACGTGAATATCATTACACGCTATACTTAAATATCGAATAGCGTGTAAAATAAAGAAAATGAGCTTTTATAAGCTTGTGACCCATCATCATAAACTAACGCAGAATTTATGTAACGTATTTTCTTTTTAATTTTTCGATGGTTTTTTACAAAATATAACATTACCGTACACTCCCATACTTGTAAGTTTATGTAACATTTATTTTCATTTATTTTCGTCTTATTGGCGATCCATTTTTCTTGTTTAAAAATTTGGAAATATTACGAGTAAACTACGCACTGTTTACAGTAATACGTTTCTTTTCGTTTTTCTTTGCTCCACCTTCCGAGTGTGGTGGTCAGTTTCAGATTTGTACCTTTATTTGCCACAAGTCAACTATTATTCAGTTATAAGTTTAATTAAACTAATCGTTACCTACGTTTGAAGAGAATATCGACGAATCAAAATAACGACAAACGCGATATTTAAATGAGCAAATTTACTTTTATATCGCAATTAACACAATTACGACTCTAAAGAGTAGAATTCAAATTACACAACAGCAAACTGAAACAGTGAAACTGTGTACGAAAGGCGAATAAGTAATAGCCTAATAGTACTGATAGGTGTTTAAGTGTTAATTGTCACAAGTGGCAGCAAAGGGTACATCGATTAATATTCAAGTTGACACTTACAGTTCCAAATTCGTGTTTATTCAATATCGCTGACTGACAAGGATCTCAGGTATCAGCACTGCTCAGTCGTTCAGTATATTCGTAAGTATATCTGGTCCTGGGACAGTTTTGTCGTAATTTTCTCCCAATTTTTTGCCGCGGATTTCTTTCAGATCGGACAATGAGTGAGTTCCAAGCACTCAAAGCGGTAGGTATGTGGGATTAGTTTACAAACTTTCTATAATTACTCGCTTATTAATTCGCTGATTCGCTGGTTCACATGAATCTATTACATCGCCAGAAATATATCGTTCAGATGACGTATTTTCCGCTGTGATTTTCAGGAAGTCCTCCAAAAATGCTATCTCTATGAAATGGTTAGTTACTTGTTTTCGCAATTCCACAAGTGTGTTGGGGTTCAAATTTGAGAATTGTTTGCTCGGTTTCCATTGTTTTTCATTATCGCAAAATTTTTAATTTGGTGCGGAATTTCTCTTGGGTTATTAAAATTTGTATTAATCGCAAAAAGTAGAAATTTTCAATATTTAGGTACTTCTAATTTTAGTTTGTGAACTGATTCTATTGCTATGGTTTCGCTGTTACCCGCGGAAGCTTAATCTCATATAGATATAGGTAACACTCATATTCAGAGAGAAGGAGAGTTATATCTCCGTCGTTAAATAACAACCTTTATAGATATGTCGTTTTTAGCAGATTTACAACCTTTGACAATCTGCAAAATAAAGACGAATATAGGTACGCATTGAAAGAACAACGAACGCAATATTTAAATGAACGAATTCGCTTTTATTTCGCAATAACGATTACAACTCTAATTACGCAACAGCAAACTGAATACGAAAGGCAAAACTCAGATGTGAGACATGGTTGCGAATAGTACACCTCTCAGAGAGAGGTGCGGTGTGGCCACTAACAATTGAAGAAAAAAAATGTTTACGACACCCTCATTTAGTAATGGTTACAGAGTATCCCTATTTCACTAGTGTTAATGAAATGTGCCAGCTTTCTGAAGCACTAAAATGGAGATAGGTTTTCCGAGCACGAGTAATGTGTCTTTTTTGTCTGTTTTCAATCTTTCGGTCTTACGAATTTAAAGGTATCTAAACGTGTTGCTGTGAATCCAATGAAGTCGAGTATGACTCATGTCCATTTTAGGGCTTTAGGTGAATGTTGTTGGTACAGATTTGTGTGTTTATCTGGGTATCCAGTAGTAAGTGAATGATCGAAGCCCGTGACACACTTTCTGTAAAGCTTGAAGGTCGTTAACGCATCAAGAAAGATCAGTCAAATTGTATGAAAACAATCTGGGTTCCTAACTTCTTACCAACACATAGTGTAGCCAACCCATGTTATTATTTGCCAGTGTTTGGGTAATTAACAACATTAAATTGAAATTATAAGTGGACTGTAATTGAAATACTTCATTTTATTGACGAACTATGAGAAAAACAAAATATCGAACAAGAGTAATCCTTCAACTTGAAAACAATTAAGAAAGAGAAATGAAATGCAAAAACAAAAGCATGGCATGGCATTGTATCCATATAGATGTGATGAAAGATTTTCTTAACAATCCTCAACAAAAAAGGTTGTATCTAAGGTCAAGTCAACTGGCGATATGATGAGTGAAGTAACAGCTCTACGAAGAACATTTCTATTAAATTTCACATTGACAACTCGAACAAAATCATCATCAGCTCCCTTATGAACAGCTTCTATACGATACCAAGAGGTCAGCTCAGTGTATGGGTTTCAGCCTTCAATAGGACTAGACTTCCAATTCCAACATTTAGCTGAGATTTCACCTGTTTCTTATGACACTATAGCTAGTTAATGTAATTTTTGGACCAACATTTCTGGAATGAACGACGCTGGTTTCTATGAAGTTGCAAATGTTGAGACAGTAAGATACTATTGGTATGGTTTTTGATGGAGGGAACAGTTGCGAAGGATTCATCAATCAAAAAGTGTGCAGGAATCAATACTTCGCTTGACTGATCAATACGCTTTCATAACAGCTTCGATGCGAGAGGACAAAGTGAATATAATCTTCATAAGTGAGAGGTAGCACCTTTAGTGACTTGGAACGGAAAGTGTTTGGCACAAATCAAATTTTTAAAACAAATTATAACGATCCCTTGGAAATTTAGATTTGTAATCATCGCAATCAAAATTTCGATAATTTTTGCTGAAAATGGCACATAAAATTGTAGGTCTCAAAGCAGAAGTTGCGAAAGATTGTTTTGACGTATCGGAAGTGCGCGTAAGTTTTGATTTTTCAAATTCGGCAATGGTGTCTTCGTAAAAAAATGAAAGACTTTCAAGAAATCCAGTAGAAGTTTGTATCTAGGGTAGAGAGTATTATCAGTTATCAAATTTTCAAACTCGCGACGAGTACAGGCATCAAGCTTTGTACATAAGTAGAAACATAGAAATGGGTTCATGCATCCCATATCAACATCTTCTCCACATATTTTCAACGAACAAGTAATTTGATGAACTTCATTTAAAAGTTTACAAATATCACTTTCATTCTTAATAGATATGTAACTGAAGAATAATATCTTTCAAACGAACTACAGAACGATGACATACCCATTTTTGACGCTGAACTTCTAATGAAATTCTGAAGCTTTAGTGAACGATTTGATTAATTATTACCAGAAGTATACTATAATTTTGAGATCACTGGAACATCGATTCTGAATTATTTTCAGCCATATGATTCCTGAATAAAGTACCCAGATGATGAATTTTTTAGCAGCAATTACAGCAACAAAAAAAAAAAAAAAAAAAAAAAAATAATATTATAACTGGCACTCAAAAACATCATCCAGTCCAAAGGACCAAAATGTTCGAGCAATTAACAACATTATATTAAAATTATAAATGGACTGGAATTGGAATACTTCATTTTATTGTTTTATTGACAAACTATGAGAAAAACGAAATATCGCGAACAGAAATTCTACAACTTAATGACAACAAAGGTAAGATAAATGAAATGAAAAAATGAAAGCATGACGTAATGAAAGTTCTCTTAACAGCCAGCACGGTGACTTTTTTAATCTAACAGTTGGATTTAAAGTTGGGCAGATGAATGTAATGATAATTCTTCCCTTTACGTTACCGCATTTATTTTTTTTACCTCGGAGAAAATATTATTTTTCAAATTCTTATCGGTGAAAGACTGCTCTTGGATTTTCTTTCAACAGGGTGTATTTAAGTGGTTTCTAACCTTGGAGTTATTCACTTCTAATGTCATTTCTGTTGCTCTTCTTCGTAGAACTTAATCTTAAATCAGAGTCAGAGCTGTAACTTGAAGATGTCGGATTCGAACCTCCTTCTCCCTCGGAGAATCAAACAAATCGTAGATCGTAGGAAACATTTACTCATGTTTGGCATTCAGTTTTTTCTCTGTTTACGTTTGTAAAACTTGGAACAACCGCTTGCGAAAATTTCATTTACGGTGCTTGTATATAAGTCAGTGTGATGTAACGCGCCAGACAGGTGACAATAGGCTTAGAATTATGTTTATCAATTGAAGAAATGTACGTTCGATTGGAAATAATTAAAAATCAGTACATTTTAATTATTTCATAAATTTTTATACGAAAGTCATAAATTTTACAACTAAACTTAGTCAAATTAATTATAATACAGACTATGAGGGTCCTGTGTACGGTACGGTGGTGAGTTAGCTTTAACCGAAGAATAACTCGCCAATTTTTATGGGTTAAATCATGTACATTCTGAAATCTAGAGTTGACTCGAGTTTATATCCGACTGTACACCACCCCTAACTTGGTCTCTTTAAAAATTATTTCATCACAAATTAGACGTTAAATAGTAGTTCCGTCTTTTGGCTAAATATTTACTGATCTGAAAGAAAAATGTTTGCTCTGAAAAGTTGAGTGAGAGAGGACCTTACTCGAGCTTAAGCCAGTGTAAAAGTGATATTGAAGTAGAAATAAATGAAATTACCAGGTCGACATCAAAATGAGAGACATGAAAGGTGAAGGAAGGGACCTTTTTTGCGAATAAGCGAGGCTGTCAATTTTGAACTGATTTAATGGTAAGTAAGAATTTAAGGAAACTGAAAATAAATTTTCAGTTATTGTTCTGGAATTCGTTCTTTTGAATTTGACGAATGCAAATCAAAGAGGTGGTTACTCGAATTGACGAGCTTTTCCCATACTAAGACTTGAGCTGATTTTTTATGTTTGACGTATGTTTATAAAGAGTAAAGGAGGGTTTAAACTTGCTTCTCAATTTTCTAATCTCTAATAATCTGTATTCTGTAAAGTTGAAAATTTTAACTTTCTGGTATTTGATCAGGAGAAACAGTATATAAACCAAACACAGTTGTTCCCTTTAGTAAACTTTTCACGTATTAGATCATAGAAAATAAATCAACTAGTATAAACCGTCCTTAAAGGAAGATATGAGAAACAGTGAGTAGAAGTTGAGTTGGGGTTCCATCTTTTATATCTATTGACGTGCACCGACCCAGGCCTTGTATGTGCAGATGTCTTTTTAAGGTAGGTAAACTATTGTAATTCGGGAATGCAATAGTTTATTAAAAAAAATTTTCAAAAAAAGCACATAAAAATGATACAAAAAAATGGTAGAAAAACTGGACGAAAATCGACGTAAAAACGGGTGAATTTCTGTAGGTGGTGGAATGTGGAATGTGGAATGTATAAGGTGGTAGGTACCATACATAACAGCGATGCGAGTTGCTCGTATTCTGTGTAAATGAACAACGATGTAGGCCTTAGGCGCGATGAGTTGTTTTCTTCGTTTGCGAGTGATTCTTGTAATGGTTATTAGTCTCACTTCTCAGTTCATTTTTCAACTTACGTCGAAGTGGTCGTGCAAAAATCTTCGTGTATTAGTGATTTTTATCTGACAAGTGTCTCAGGTTATCCAAGTTTCGAATGAGCCATCGTACGATGCGTTTGAGACATCCGTTCGACTGCAGATGGAAGAAAGGAATCCTATTATTAATAAAAACAATACAGAATACTTGAAACCTATAATGAGCCAACCTGCAGTACACATATTATATAATTTGAAAACCCGTCTATTTTAGGCGAAATTTGCGTTTTCAAATAGCGTGCCATAGGTTCCTTTTTTTTTATTTTTTTTTTTTTTGTCGTAGAAACAACTTCAAACTGTAGACACAGTTGGCGAAAAATAATATTTTCTTTCGCTGTTGGACGCGCGCCAAAAAATTTGGAAATATCGATTGTCACACTCGAGTCATTCTCCAGCCAGGTTACTGTATTTACGAAGAAACTCTTTCGGACGGTCACCGTTCAATTCGTTCTTCTTCCAAGTACGAACAGAATAACTTTGATTTCCATCTCCATGCAATCGATCGGAGAGAGTAAAATCTTGGGCAATTGTTAATAATATTATTAGTCTCAGCCTGCAGTAAATAATGTTGTTATTATTATTACTGGGCGTACGCGAATCGCGATTAGTCGATGGCACATTTCGAATATTACGCTGTCTGATAGCGATAACGTAGCTACTTCACTCCGAATATAATGCGCAGATCAACTTACAGCCTGAGATTATTCGCATTAAGTATAGGTACCTATCGATGAAAGTAAATTACTTCCATCGCAAAAACAACATTGATTTCCTTTCCCAATAGGTAAAGGTCGCCATATGGGTTGAAGGTTGCTCGTATTATCTGCTGATTAGCGAAAATTCTCCTTGTTTGGTTATCAGTGTATGCGGACGTGTAAATTGGTGCGGCACCAGCATCTACTTAAGTTCGTGAAAATAGACGCAAAAAAAAACGACTGATAATAAATTTTTCCGGGAATGGTGGTCAGAAATGTTTATTTTATACTATGTTTGTAGATATCGAACTGCTACCGTTTCGCCTAAACGAAAAGTGAAGCTAACCGATGCAATATGGCCGTCATCTTTGAATTGGGTAAGAGCTCTCTAAGAATACACAGGATCGAGGAATAGGATTTTGAAGCTAAATTTCGTTTTATTTCGAAAAAAAAGTAAAATTTTTATTTCAACGAGTACGTCTTATTAAAAATACAATTAGAGAGAAATGATTTTCATTTTGAGGCGCTGCAGCGGTAGAAAAAGCCTTTTAAACATTATATTCTTATTATTTTTTAAAGTGACTATACCGTGTTCAGATTTCGTGTAGAATAAAAAATATAAAATATAAAAAAATTTGAAGTATTAATTTCTCGCGAACATCGATGATTGAAAATATGGGCTATAAAAAATGTGAAACCGTATTTATTAGAATAAAAAACAATAAAACAAAAACCACGAGTAAACTATGTATTTCGTAGGTGAAATAAATTTAATTTATTCCGAACATTGAATGTGAACCCAGATGTAAAAAATGTAATAGACGTGTGATATACTAAATTATTATTTTAAAAAAAAAGAAGACAGTGAACTAATGAAATAGCCAGATGAAATTTTCTCAGTTCTCAATGGTGTAAATGTAAGATCAACTTATTCAAAGAATGCCTTTTACTTATAGATCTTACTTTTTACGTAATTCGCACAAATAAGAATTATTAGATCTAGTTTATGATTTTTTTCAGAAAATATTTCAGTATCACAAAAACGTAGATTATTGAAAACATAATTTCTTAGGGCAGAATCTAGAAAACTGAGTATGTAATTTTTTTGGTCAAATTCTTCATCACACGAGGTGGGTTGCTTGGCAGTCTCTAAAGACAGTCGGTGTTGATAATTCTGAAGACATCTAGGGGTGATGATACTAATCCCTCTTTATTTTTCAGTCCAATAAAACTTGAAAATGATAATTTCTTAGCATAATTATGTTCTTCTGTTTCAAGCAAGAGGTTTTCAATGCACGAAGAGCATTCAAATTTGGGTAAAATTGCTTTTACAACAAAACCACCCATGTAGTGCAAAATATTGTCTTTTAAACAAGTGTGACTGGAGAAATCCATCACATTATAATCAAGTAGTAGTACTGCATCACAGATTTCCTCTTCATCTCCTTCTTTAAGTTCAGAAATGTTCCTGTTTTATAAATTTTTACGCTTCCAACAAATTTCTAAACCATAGGTCTCAGGTTCAAATTCTAATGATGCACAGTTTCCCAATTTACTGGTTCGTATATTATTTTTCATGAGAATTTGTTTCAAAGCAGTTTTGAACTGCATTACATTGAGTTTATTCTTATTTCCAAATCTTTTTCTTATCTTTGAAAATAACTGTGGAATACCTTGTTGCAAGAGATATTCACACGTAGAAGGTAATCTAAAGCTTTGCATGCTCTGCCACTTTATATATTTAAGTAAAGGAAAGTCAAATCAAAAGCAAATACTGGCAATTTTGTAGCCAGTTTTGTGAGCTTATGTAGTGGATTTGGCACACACACACAGACACACATACATACATGTCATAGTTTACGTCATTTCTTGCCTCTATTAGGTGATAAGAAATGACGCAGCGTGTTTGGTGCCAGTCTGTGACATCACCGAGATCCTTATCAGGTAATTGATCACTACTCGTATAATGTATCTTACTTGTACATACATACAGGTATGAACGTACAAACGTACGTGTGTTATTTTGTTTAACATCATACAGACGAATATATGCCAGCCTTTGGGTGGCAACTGTTGTCAAGGGGTGCAAGCCCCTAAACCTCATACGAATATTGTCCCCACAATAACGATTCAATATGGTCTTGAGACAAGAGAATATTTGAAGTTATTATTGGATGACAAAACAATTTTAGCAATAGACAAAACAGACTTCACTGTCGCTGCAAAACCAATAATAGATGTGTTTTTGGGTCCTAAATAGAGCAATTTTCTATTTATATCAGTTAAGTTGAATGAATACTGGAGTATTGGTATAATAGTTCTATGCAGAATTTCTATTTGATTAAAATATATAGGTTTTTTGAATCCTTTTTCGTAAGGATTTCTGCTGTTCAGAAAATCAAACAATCGATCAACTGATCTAATGAATTTCACCGTGGCTTCAGAATTTAAAAATTTTTCTCCTCCAGACGAATTTAAAAAATCAATCGCATCAGCTGTTGAGCTACTCAATTATTGGGTGATAAATTTGACTTTCATTTTGTTTTTCTGGCATTCGATATGATTTTGACTGAGTTTATTGGCAAATTTAAAACCAATTTCTTCTTGAAGTTCGATTAAATCTGATATATACTGTCAATCAATTGTTCCATCAGCACTTCCCAACTACTTACTGCTTCGTAAGCACATTACGTCTCAACTTGATAACATGGCTAGGATCAATAACACAATTCACTTTTTTCCCAGAAGGTTTGTGAATAAAATCAATTTTCGTATCTTCAAAGCTAATATTGTTCAACTTACCTACACCCAAGATATTCGAATGTGGCCAAATTTGTGCTAAGACCATCAAACGTTACTTCTAACACATGTAATCCTGCATTAATTGACATTTCTAGAGCAGTATTTATCACCTGTGCTTGAATGACAGCTGTCATTCTTGACTCTAGAACTTACCCAATTAGCCATTTCCATTTCGTATTTAGGGTGACGAGCATAAAAACTAATGCCTCACTTACTTTAGCTTCGTTGTTTTCAACTTGAAGTATTTTAAAATATTTTGATTTTTTGCATTCCAGATGATATCTTTTTTAATGGCCATACTATCAAAAATGAGTTGACAATATTTGTCGCTGTTTCGTATTTCTTAACAATATCAAAAATTTCTAAAAAGAAGCCTGGCTCAGCATTCACAGAGGATAACCAATTGCCGATAGAAGATGGATCTGGTAGTTTTAGAATAGTTCTGAAACAGTTCGGTAATTCTATTAATAATGAAAATTTAAAAAATGTAGTTAGTACCTGAATGGAAAAATTACATTTTTCTGTTTAATTAAAAAGCAGAAATAGAAAGTAGAACTCGAGGCAATTTATGATTTATTAACCAAAAAATAAATACACCTGCGATAATTGTATGCTTTAGGGGAGGGATAAAATAAAGTCATTGAAAATTTCTTCATTTCTTCAATATATCGATTCGTACAGAATTTTTTATTTCATTGCGAAATAATTCAGCAGCTATAAATAACCAAAATTTGAAATCAATATATCTTCTGCGTATTTCTCAAGACTATCTTTTAAATAATAAAAACTAGATGAAGTACCAAAATAAAGTGACTTATTCAATACTTACAATGAAAAATAAAAGCATATATGCTTTTTAATAAATTATAGTTTGTTAAGATTCAATACTTTGACTTCCACTGGTAGAAAATTGATCAGTGAATGAAGACAGATATTCAGTAAAAGTAGGTAAATCAGTAACAAATGAATATGATAGTTGAAAAATATAATCACAATAAATACTGGTACAAATAATATATTCATAACAAATGCAGGTACTACCTAATAAATAAATAAATACAATGATCCGAGAATTATCAACAAAAATTAAAAAACTATAGCTAAGTAAGTAAATAATGGCTACCATTAATTTATGAATTCATAAACGGGAATATCCCATTTTCAATAATTTGATGAATAAGTAAAGGCCGTGTCGGATAAATAAGTAGACTAAAAAGAAAGAAAAAAAAATAGAAGTATCACAGAGCAGTATAAATAATATGCGGCTTAACAAATAAACTGATTAATAAAAAATAAGATTAAAAAGATTACGCGTAAGTAGGAAGAGGAACTAATAAATTTTTTCAAAATAACCTTTATTTCTCCGAGTTTCCATCAACCGCTTTAAGCGAGTGATCTTATTACTTTTTCTTCTGACTTTCTGTTGCAAACGTTTCATTTTTTTCTTCAATATGAACACAGTTCTCTGCCATGATTTCACTAATTTTTTGCAGTATTCATTCGTATTTTCAGCTGCTTCGTCGCAGCACTCATTCGTATTTTCACGTGCTAGCGGAACAGTGACAAGTAGATTCAGAAGATATATATAATGTTGAAATCAAACTTACTAGGAGCTTCAAATGATTGAGAACTGTTTGGAATAACAGAATCACTCTGAATACTGGTTTCAAATTAATGTTTCTCAAGTTGTCTGCGAAACTTATTTAAATTTATTGTCCTTAGTTTCTTTGGTTTTGCTTGATAATATATATCTGATGTAAATTCTTTGAATGAAGTTGGAACTGCATTGGCTTTTAGTAAACAAACATTTGCACCAGGTCTGACTAAATAATCACTTTCTACGAAATGTTCACTGAAAATTTTTGTGTTTTTCGTGGGTACAAAATTTTTCCTCTGTAAATGGTGCAACCATTGTTTCAACAAACATTAATTCTTAAGTATGGAAATCTAAGGCAAGAAATCGTGTACTTAAATGAGGAAACTCTGCATTAGAAAATACCAGAAACGTAAATAAAGATTTCATTTATAAGAGTTTTGAATGAAACTTGGTAAATTAACCAACTTTCAGTTAAATAATAATTGAAAATTTCTTACCCAAAGAACTGAGTTGATTTTCCAGGATACCTAATATCTATTTGTGGATCCAAAAGCACAGTACGATTGTGCATTGTTATTGCTCAATTAATATTAAACTGTTCAAAAAAACATAATGTGATATTTAAAATCAATGACGTTGAATAAGAATTCATTAATTTATTCAATACAAGGATGAGTTCTAGCGAGCAATTACTTTAAATAGATCAAATTTGAAGTTCGAACAAATTTGTTTCAACTTACTTCAATTCTGAGGATCAATCGTGAAAATTAAACACGTTTTATGGAGTAAGCACGTAGTTACATTAAAAAGAAATAATTTTTATTGAATAGATATTGTCAATACTGACTCTGTGAACTCAAATTCATCACATTTATTGCTTAAAAACCTCAGAGATGAAAAAATAAAGCAAAAAAGGAACCGTAAAACGAAGTATCTCCATTTACTCTTATCGTAATTACATTCACTTCCGCCCAACGTAAATATGGCGGACTTACCAGCAGTTAGCTTCACTGTTTTTATCGAGTTCGGTATCTAGTATATATAGTAGGTATAAATATCTCTGATGGTGGTTTATACGTTTTATTATGCAGGATGGTTGAAGGATTGGTGTGTGTGTGAAGTTTCCTTGAAAATGGATGATACGATGATACAGTTATTCCTCTTTACGATTATAACGAGCATCTTGTCGAACAATGACAAGAGATGAAATACACTCAGTTTAAATGTAGATTGGTAGTTGGGTATTCGAATAATACCTAGTGCATTTCTGGTGGTAAAATTCTTGGATTGATATATCTACGAATGAGCTTCTTTTTTTGTGATGCATCGTGAAGCTGATGGCTAATGTCGATTTGCGATCAAAATAATTTAAATTCTAATTTCTTAACGTTTGAGAATGCAGGATTTGAGCATCTTCATTTTAGGTAGATTTCGTAGAATCTATTTATTGCGAAAGGTTGAATATCATGACTTGAAAAAATTTCGCTATAGTTCTTACAGTCATGGTCCCTAGAATATAAATACACCCTCGTAAAAGTATATATACGCATTATATATACACATATACGCCTTATACGAAATTTTCCGACTAATTGATTTGGAGGGCCCAATTCTTCGAGGATAGAAACAAAATTTTTCGTTTGCTTAGATAGTTTCAGTAGGGCATTGAGAACTACGCGCAGGCATGCTCATCCACCATTTTCTTCCTAATCTTGTTTTGTCAAGTATCAATCGTGAACGGAACTGATACGAATTGATAGTTGATAAAGGTTAATACTCCATTTAAAACACACGTGCTATCAATTCTTGTCAATTATCAGTTCATATCAATTTAGTTCATAATCAATTACAAAGTGTGTTCAGAATGAACAACCAACACAACAATGCGGTTGTTTGTTAGGATAAAGTTGAAATTTTACCCCAAGTTTACCCATTGCAAAATGACCGATTTCTTCGAATGTCAGGGTAAATGATTAAAACACAACAGATTGTTATCAAATATTTCATGTCGTTATCAAAATAATACTGCATCAACCAGTCAAAATCATTAGGGTAACTTTTTACCAACCTTCCTGGGTAAAACAATCAACTCATTCTGAATGATTTAGTTGTTACTGCGGTCGTTTATTCTGATCGCATCCCGCCATATAATTCGGAGATTCTTAATAATTTTGATTGGGATGTAAAGCCTCCGCTAGACTGCGCCTCTAGCACTGTTGATTTTGGAATTACGAACAATTTTTGCATTGAAAACATACAAAATCAATGTTATCGAAAAAATTACACAAAAACTGTAAGTGGTAGAAAGCTGAAATTTTCAGCAGACATCTATATCGGTTATGTGAAGATTCCCTGAAATTTTGGCTGAAATCATACATTTATTTCTTGAGATATCGCCGAAATTTTGTTCATATTTCCCAACTTGATTGAATTCTTTTTAAAATGACAGAATTTGAACAGTATTTCCAAAATATCTCGAAAAATAAATGTACGATTTTAGCCAAAATTTCAGGGAATCTTCAGATAACTTATATAGATGTCACCTAAAAATTTCGGCTTTCTGCCCCTTATGGTTTTTGTGCCATTGCTTTCAAAAGCTTTGATTATGTGTGAATTCTCAATACTAAAAAACAGTATGTATGGCCTCTGCCCACCTCAGGGCGACTACTTTAACTTCAGATCTCAATAGTTCATTTATATACTTAATACTTATTTGAATTTGAATAATCATCATATGCTAAAATTTTATGATTCCAAGAGATTTCTCTGGAAAAAATACAAATTCATAAAAAACACCAAAAAGATAAAATTTAAACGATTTAATGCAAAAAACTTCAATTCTGTTTTTTCTATTCAGTATTTCCTGTATAATTCTTGTCTTCGATGATTATTATGTTCCAATATTTTAGTGTATAATGTATTAATTGTTCAATTTCTGATAGGAGAAAAAAATGGTGGACGAGCATGCCCGGGTGATACTATTAAGGCCTGAGTTTTAGTTCATAAATTGGTGAAGTTTAAAAATAGGCTAAATCTGCCCATTAGTTTTCGAATTCTGCTTTTCAAAGTTTCTGTTATAATACTAAAAAATTCTTGAAACTTGTTTAAAGAACGCCACCCGCAATACACATAATTTGAAAACTTGTCATCTCTTCTAGGGAAAATCTAACTTTCCAACTGGCATGCAACGAGATTCTTTAAATTTCAGAACGATTTGTGTTATTATTTTTGTTGTATTCTATTATATTTTCTTATTCTCATGTAAGCACTTAGCCATTTCAGAAAGTAGGTAAGGTTCCTTATTAATCTTTAGGTCGCTATTTAATTGAATGATGAAAGTATAAAAAAAAAAAAATAAGAAGACTTAAAAATGATTCAACACAAATATAATTGGTTTAACGTTAAGAAACAAGAAAAGCTACAAGGCAACAGTCAAAACTAGACTAAAGTATATAATAGACAGACAAAACTGAATGCAGAATAGTCTTACAACCAAAAAGATTCCTTTTTTCAATTTTTTAAATTTCTTGGAAAAGTAAAAAACGGTTGCTTACCATTCATTAACGGATGGTTAGTATTTTTATTGCCTGGTAATTGTCTCCGTTCAGACTGTGATAACACTGTTTTCTATTTTGTTTTTTTGTTTTTTTTTTGCTTTGAAATCTTTTAAATTAAAATTCGTATTTTTGTCAACCCTTTAAGAAGATATGTTTAAGTTTTTAAACATTCGCATATTAAAAAACGATTAGTCCTTTTTTCAAACATTTATTCCATCATTTGGGAAAACTAGTATTCCTACTTCCTTACATATTTTACCCTTTCATTACTTTATTAATTTAGTGTTATTACAATATTTATTTATATTAGAAATGTTAAATTGTGTTTGGATGTCCAGAATTTCATCAGGCCTTAACCATTGCACCAATTCATTTAAAATTTGATAAGAAGATAGTAAGATAGTTCATATGTCCAATAAACTTACATGCTCATTTTTATCTCGAAAACTTGAGCTGTTCTTCAGCTGCTAGTGAAAATTCAACTTCCGTGTATTTTACATGTTTGTGTGTTTGTGTGCGTGTGCTACACTCACAATATAACTTTTCACGTTTTTACAAAACATTTTGCTTGATTATGTCGGTGTAGGCTATTAGTTGAAAACTTTGAAACCACAAAAATTTGGTTACGAAAATTTTTTCAAATAATATCCTGTGATACACCTATTATAGAATATATTTTTCTGGGTACTGAATTCAAATTTCGGGTAATTTTTAGGTTGAATTAATTTTGTAAGTTCCTTTGAAACCATAAAAAAGAGTTAAGTAAATATTCCAAGATTTTATCGAGTGGTGCGTAGGATATATTTTTTGTGGCGTTGACTTTGAATTTCATATCAAATTTTTGACTGTATCCATTATTGGCCCCGTTAGGACCAGAAAAACGGTTAAGAATATTTTTTCGCATAGTGAGTGGGTACATTATAGGATTATCGTATATATTAATATGGTAAGGTCACAGCACCTATTTCTCCGTTTAGCGTCAGAATGGATTTATGGATTTTCATGAAAAAGGTATTAATAGGAAGGACTCGATGAGCATAATGCCGAAATGCGATTAATAGTTCTCAAAAAAGGGTTGAGGAAATGGCAATTAGGGGTAAATGAGTAAATGCGTGTCCAGACTGATGGTGCCTGGACAAATTGACGGACGGATCAGTAATTGTTATCAATGTTATCACTGTTACCTATGTTCTCACTGTTATTTGTGCGAATTATTCACACATGTACAGCTAGTAATTATGTAAGTATTTTAAGGTACCTATCTACTAAATTCAAAGTTTTGGTCTAATTTTTGATTTAATCAATTTTTTGACTCCTCAGGATCTCAAGCAGAAGGTCAAAATGAATTTTTCTCATATTATCCGCTGATAGTTCGTACCTACTGTATATTTTTAGGTATTTTGAATTTCAGTTTAATTTTGAATTGAATCCGTTGTTGTATATGTTGGGATTGCAAAAATGGATATTGATAGGTTTTTTTCATCATTTTATCATTCACTGATGCATCGTACAGTATGTTTTTTGGGGTTCTGAATCCAAATTTTGGGTTCAGTTATTGATTAAACCAATCTTTTGACACTTCGGAACTTCAAAAATGAATTCGTGATTACTTTTTCTGACATTGTATGTAGAGCGATACATGGAAGGATATGTTCTTTGAAGCGCTGAGTTCAAATTTTTCCTCGATTTTGCATCGAACCCAGTCTTGGATATTTTAGGACCATAACAATTGGGTTAAGAAAATTTTTCTTTGTATAATCAGGTGATAAATAGTAGGATTTTTTTTGCGACGCTAAATTCAAATTTTCAGCCCAAATAAAACGGCAAAAAAGTAAGGAAAACAGCCAGACACAAAGAAGTCAGTCATCTCGTTGACAGTTAGTATTATAATGTTACCTACCTATGCTAAATATTCTTCGACTATTTGGTACTGGACCAGTAAAGAACAACGATTTCAGGTTAAAAATGCCAGCGCTAAGTACAAAACCACAATGTACCGCATAAGATACTTTGAACCACCGTTATGTACGTTATCCTTGTGAATTTAAGAGATGACCCTTATCAAGTGTGTTCTTAATTGGTGAACTCAATCAAAACATCGAAAGTACGCGCGAAGTACACGCTAGTTGCCAACTTTTATGCAGCTACGTCTGTATATTTCAAATTGCATCGTGCTAATGGAGCTTTACTGGTCCAGTATACTGTATGATCAAAGTAAAAATCCCATCTAACTTGCTTGATATAACTCAGATTCTACCTTGACTTCTTCATCTTTAACGAAATGTTGTTCGTGCCCATTTCTTAAGATAACAGAAACCCGCAAAGTCACGGTGGCTGAGATTGAGGTCAGAGGGTCTATGGTGTGTATTTAATATTTTAAGGAGCTAATGTAGTTCTTAAGTAGGTTTCCTGTGAAAATCCAGTTAGTAATTTTTGTCCAGTAATAGCCTTCAGGGGTAGATGGGTGGGTTACGGTTTTCGTTTCATGACTCAAGGATAATTTCGGCTCCAATAACTCAAATTCATGTATGTAGTGTATGCCATTTTCAATTGTTACCACGATATAGGTTGAAATTTTTGTGCGATAGTCACGAAATTTGGTGCTGATCGGCCGGAAGATACTATCGCTGTCGCTTTTTTTGTTTCTATTTTGGCTATAAAATGTTTAATTTTGAAGTAATAGCTACGAAATTTGGAACAAATATTTATTGTGCTCTAATTTATTGTACTTACCTTGCGACCAATTTTTGTGCAGATCGATCGAACGGTACTTCCTCAAAGTCTATTTTTGTTGAGATTTTGAAGAAGGTATCAGTTTCAAACGGTCTAATTTTAGGTCAACAGTCGCGAAATTTAATGCAATCGCATTGATTGATTACCTATGACTTATTGCTATCATTTTATGTATATAGATATACCTATGTTTATTTGTAACCAATTTTCTACCGTTTGAAAATCCACATTTTCTAATGGAGTTGCCGTTGCGTTAGAATAATTTGCATTATTGTACTTTCGCACTCAATTTTTGTGGCCGCTGGTTTTTGACACGCGCTTAAAGCTTAGTAGGTGCAAATGCATGAGAGTATAACAACACCTATCAGCGCATTTATGTTTTCACTAATGCTACACACACACACACACACACACACACACACACACACACACACACACACACACACAATGACGCATTGTTCCAGTTTCAGTTTGGACGCACTTCATCCGAATATCAATGTGCGGTTATACGAACACGGCACTCCACTCATTGTCATGTTGTCCTGACGAGGAGATGACAGAAACTGGACGCTTATGGTTGTAGGTAGTTCAGTACCTACTTTGCCAATTTAGGCCCAACACCGTCTCTCGAGAGTAGAGAACTGTGCCTACTTTTTGATCTAGCTAAGTACCTAATTTCACTTTTGTGAAAGAATCGGCGCTGTTGGACTCTCCTCAAAGTATTTTGCTCAGCTCAATTCTGATATGATGGGTAGGTGTGTGGCGTGTTACGTGACTGAGAAAGCTACGTAAAAATCAATTTCGTATTCTATGTGGCGTGCGTTCGAAACGTGAAATTTTATATTCCGTATAATCGATATGGTGTCCGTCTTACCTGAAATTAGTAAATTCATCTTGAAAATTCTAGTCGTTTGCGAATGCGCCAGCTACTGTGTGTGAAAAGTCGTGCACCGTCTATTGACGCTGTACTTACAACAGCTTCTTCCACGTTTCGCGGTGTCTTTTTGAACTTTGAATACATTATATCGCGGGTGGTTTGCAATAATAATATTAATATACCTATATACGAACATAAGTGTGATGGTGGGTATCCAGAACTTTTATTTTCTGCTCGCTTCGTCGCCGCGACCGCGACTCGCCGGGTCATGTTTCGAAGAGAGCGAGAGTGAGAGAGAAAGAGGATGACTTGAGAGTAGTTGTAGATGGAGAGAGAAAGTTGAGACTCGGTTCCACACGTTTCGTTATTCGTTTTCTCGGTGCCGGTCGTTTGCTTCACTTGCGCGACACTCTCATCTCTCCGCAGCCAACTATTCGTCTCCGAAGACTGCTTTCTTGTCGACAAGCGACCAATTTTGAAAAGGTATTTCCGTTTTAGCGGTTTTGATGTTCGGTGTTCGGATGTGTGACCACGGAGAATCATTGTTGAGGAGTTCAACCTTTTGTTCGTTCCATGCGCCGTATAGGTGAAGTACCTCCTACCTACTATACCTACTAAATGATGGTTCGTATTTCCGTTACAAAGATTGGCCTCGAAGATCATTAGATTACTGACATCATGATCGATTTTCGTTAGTGAATTTGTGTAGGCCAATAGCCAAGCCCTGCTCACACGCCCACAGACAACACTTGAAACTTGTAGGGGCGCGTGCACAACGCACGTGTATGTTATCCGCTTGTAAAAACGCAATTCTATTCTGCTAACCATGGATCATTTAGTATTTGTTCTGCATACCCAGCCGCCTTATCTCACCAATATTAACGAAATCGTGTCACCATTCTAAGCCAAAACAATGGACATCGGTCTACTGCACATGTGCAGTAGTCTTTTTACCCAGTTTGCTTGCCAACGGGGTATTAAAATTGACTTCACAAAAGGGTTAGTGACGAGAATAGTGAAAACTATCCGTTTCATGAGAGGAGAAAACGATTGGTACCATTTTTTTATTTTGACTTAATTTTTTTATGTGTATGCATATATTATATGTGTGTGTATGTGTGTGCGCGCGCGTGCGTGTGGATTTATATAATCTTTACTAATATGTAAAGAGGAAAATTTGGAAAAGTGTATATTAAAGGTATTCTCAGAATCTACCAAACTGATGTTAATGAATTTTTGTACATGCATTCTTCATGAACCTAGAAAGGTGCTAGGCTTGATTTTATTGTTTTATCACTTTGGAAACTTATTTATGAAGACAAAACGATGAAGGCTGGATTATTAGCGCTGCATGTATATAAACAGAGGAAAAACATTATGCAAACTTATTAGAGTTAGATTTATTTGCTTTTCCTGATTCTTAAATTTACATCATAGGACATGTTTTTTACCCACTGAATTCGAATTTGATGCTCATTTTATCATTTAACTCATTCATTAACCCTCGTGAGGCCCGAAAAAAGGAAAATTATTTATTTTCATATTTTATTGTGTAATATATTATCGGACATGTATTTTGAGTCGCTGAATTCGAATTTGATATTAATTTTATCATTAGATTCACCGTTTCATTGTGCCCAAAAAAGAGAAGAATTATTTATTTTCACAATTTTTTGTATAATATGTCATCGGACATGTTTTTTGAGGCGCCGAATTCGAATTTTATGTTAATTTTATCATTGGACTTATTCTTCGATCCTCATTGGGCCCAAAAAGGAGAGAATTTTTTATTTTCATATTTTATTATGTCATATATTATCGGACATGTTTTCTAATGAGCTGAATTCGAATTTGATGATAATGTTATCATCAGACCCATTTCTTGACCCTCATTAGGCCTAAAAATGGCGAGAATTCTATATTTGCAGATTTTATTGTGTGATATGTTAGTGAACACTTAGTTCAGGCTTAGGGTCAAAGGTCCTCAGCATTTTTCAAGCAAGGCTGACACCACGGGCAGCTATAGTTACATGTATTTCCACTTTTTGCTCATTTTTGCATTTTGAGGAGTCTGTGGAGCTTCCTCTGTTTAATTTATGGGAATGAAACTTGAAGTATTGTTAGAGGCTTTCATGAGCTACACATTCGTGTTAAAATTTTTTTAATTTGTTCAGTATTTTCGGAAGAAGAGGTTTTCAAAGTTTTTCAAACTAACCATTTTGTCATTTCAATGACTCTCGTAAATCAGATCATTTTGGCTTGAATTTTTATGGGAGTTGGAGACTATTTGAAAGAAATCGGTCAGCTGATTTTCGAATGTAGTCATAAAATTTGACACTTGAGGAATATAGACACTTATCGCGGTTGATGCGCGGAAGAGATAAAAGTCTAATTTTTGTTAGTGAATAGGGGCTGTAGACCTATACTTACTAACTTGGTTATTTGGACCCAGTTATCATCGAATCTCTCGACTAGTCGTCAGCCCTGTCTTCGCCAGGCTGTGAAAAAATGATGACTAATTTATAAATCGCAATTGGAGAGATCGAGGGTCCATGTTTATCAGACCATTAGCATCAGTCAGTAAAATTTCCACGAAATCTTATTAATAAGAACGTATTTGGTTACAAAAATTAAAAATAAATTCCTGACGGTCACCCATCTAACTAACAGTGCAAAAATGCTGCTTCAAAAAGTATTTTTGTTCCATATTTGCTGCCCTTTTTATATTTTGAGAAATTTGAAAAAAATGTGTCTAGATATGATACTGGTGCACCCTCATACCAATTTTTAGCCTTCTAGCTCAATGGGAAGTATGATAAATAAATGCGGGTGGAAATTTGGAAATTTTTGAATTTTATAGAGTAGATTTCATTGGTAGGTATATTTCGACACGGCCTTATGGACCATGTTAAACATTTTCTTAAACTTTTTACAAAAACTTGAAAAGGATAGATACCTACGTTCGCTGTTGTAAATACTTTGTAATGTATGTCGAAACTGCGAAATTATATCATAATTAGTGACATTAAACATAGGATTCCTGAGGTTTTTGTGATCGTGTGGGGAGAATCTCCCCCGCTGTGAAAGATAATTCAGGTTCAAATTTCTCAAGTTTTATTACGTCAATCTAGAATATTTTGAAAACAACAGTTTTTAAGAAAACCATAAGCAGTTTTCTTAATTTCGCTTACTAAATCGATTTAGCTTGCGGTTGACAGGGCTGTTTTTCAATTATCTTTCTACTCGATTTCAGCATAGAGTTTAATTGGTTGGTCGGGTTTTTCCGATGAATCGTTTCTTCGACTCGATGTTTAAAAATACTTGTCGAATTCACAAATTATAACGAAATGGACAATCTTTGGCTGTGTTTTAGGGAGTAGAAGAAGGTTGGGCACCGAACTATCATAATACATTTTCTCATCATAAATGGGGATAACTTCGTTTGACCTAAAATTTTAGTCGTCATTAAGTTTTTATAAAAATTAATGACAGCATCAGTATAAAAATGTAACGTGTCGTTAAGATAAGATGCAGTGGCCAAGATTGTGGGAGGAGTTTTTTATAAGTAAAATAGAAACAAATAAAAAACAAATATTAAGGTGACAAATTCATTTGATGACATCTGCTCTTTGCCCAGATATACATTTTTTTAAATTTTTATCACAACTACACCAATGAAGGATTTCGTTAAGATTTTTTCTTTCATTTATGGAGCATAAAGTTTCTCGTCCCCTGGCACCAAATCGTTAATCCGCTTCTGCCCTTGATTGCGAACAAAATTCACGAGGGGTCAGTTTTTCAGTCCCACATGTGTACACCTCGCGATGCCCTCAATATAATTTACTCATTCGCTAAAGTCATGTGCGTCGAATATGCCATGTCGTTGACTGCAGTCAGAATAATAATATACGGAGAAACGAAGTGAATGTGGTTTAGTTGATTAGCTCGTGGCCCCCAACATTGAACTTCGTGGCCCAAATACGAAAATTATACTTGGATAATTCTTACAATTTTTCCATTACCAATTATATTTATCCATGAACATACGTACATAGGTATAACTTTGTTATGAGGAGTTAAAAATAAAAAAATAAAAAAATAAAAATAAAAATTGACTTTTTTTCCTTCCAGAATTCTCCTAAGTTTCCTCTTTCCAACCATATATAATTCATTATACTTTTCATTTAGTTTTAATTTCAAACATTGCATGGAAAATTGCGTTGAAGTTCCAATATATCAACTGAAAAAAAAAAAAAAGTTTTAAAAATTCCTGCTGTCACTGGGATTTGAACCACCGACCTCCCGGTTCAAAAGCGCGGTTGTTATCTCGAGCCGTAACTGAATTTATTGACGTCCGAGTACCCCTAATACACACACACTATTAAATTTATATCAATCTACAAACTCAATTTCCCTCCAAAAAATTCTTTTCATTTTAAGGTACATTTTTCTCAGGATTAATTGAACCGATTTTCATGATTTTTTTAAAATTTATGATTGAAAGGTCCTACGAAAACAGAGGAGAGGATTTTTTGAAATAACCTTTTTACGGTGAGATAGACGATTTTAGATAGGCAAAAAAAAACATTTTATAAAAATATCGAAAATCAGGCCCCAATTATTTGAATCCCGAACGCCCGTGTTAAAGTCTAAGTTAATGTTGTTTAAAATGTGACAAAAATTTCAGCTCTGTAGCTTTTATGGGTCTTGAGAAAAATGTGCCTTAATATGGGCAATTTTACATTAAAAATAGCTTGAAGGTGAGTAACTTTTAAGTCACTGTTGACACTTAAATATCGTTCTTGCATTCTCGCTTGTGTGTCTTTTTGAGTGTTATATGTAATGGAGGGCTGATTCCTATAATATTTCTATAGGTAGTTACTGTCAGACATAGATAGCGTTTTCAGGGAATGAAATTCTCTGTTTTGCACGTCATGTATCTTTATATACGCGAATGTATAGATAGGTATACATTTTAAAGTAATTTCGTTCCCGGAAACACTGTATATGGTTGAAAAACGGAACTGCTGCAATCAGCCCTCCATTACATTTATACTCAGAGGTGTCCCTGTCCTTTGAAAGTTTCGAACTTGACCCGCTGCAAATGGCGCTGCGCTGCGTGGTACATTCGTGTTTTTATTTCTATTTGCTTTTCGATCAGCAATACCGACGAGGCTCTTCATTTATAGCGAACTGTGTACCTGTTCGAATTTCATGTATTATATCCTTCGTGTTGACTAATTTGAAAATATTTTTTACTCGTTCGCAGGTAATCAAATCGGACGAGAATGACTACGAGCTCGACGAGCAGAACATTCGTGGTGTCGCGAACACAGTCATCGATGTGGAGCACGAGGAAGCCGGATATATGGCTCATTTCTTTAACGAGGTACGTGTAGGCTTCTTTCTTTTTTTTTGTGTTTTTTAAATCGAACCAACAAAAAAATACATACCGGCCCAGGGTACCGACCTATTGCTGTAGCCGACCTGAACCCCACCGAGAAAAATAAATTGTTCGGCACTCAGCTCGGTGGTAGAGCGAGGATTAGCTGCTGCTGCTGTCGGTAGTCGGTACCGAAGGTGAGAGGAAAAAAAATAAGGAGTGTCTCATTATTTTGAAGTGGTGTATAACGTACAACCGTCATGGAAAAGAAATGTCCGTAATACTAATTTGTCGTATTGTTCTGGAGAGAGGATACGCCACTATGTTCCTTTCCCTGCATTTGTGGCCGATACAGGCAAATTTGCATTTCAATAAATAGGCTACTTACTCACCTACCTACCTTTTTGTTTTCTTTCTTCTTTCTTTCTACTATTCTAGTTCTCTGCTAGTGCTAAAGGCTGGGTAGCTATCTCGCTCGACCTCGAATGGGTGATGACAGATGCCATTATCTGTATACATAAACTCTTTTTCTTCTTCGGTACCTACTAAAGAAAGTTAAAAGTGTAGTTAACTACCAATTATATTTTAGTTGTGTTTTTGCCGAACAATGAGTATGAACTGGGATACAGGCACGTAAGCCACTCACTTTTCGTATTCAGCAACGAATATTATCGGTGTTTTAGTCTTGGTCCTCTGCTGTGACTATTTATTAAAATCCTCCATACACCTTTCATGCGTCGCCCACGTGTTTGTTCAAGTGGCCGTAATTATTTACACATCAGGCTTAAATACTAGAACGGTTAAAATTACAACTCCTTTTCACAAACTGTAAACCAAAAAGTTGGTGTCAATTTTTATAATTATAAGCTTTTATTCTACTAATTACTGTGATTTTAAAATATATCAATACTGCAGCCAACCTTCCGCAACGAAATAATGTTTATTTCGCATAAAGCTGAAGTCAAAAAAAAAAAATAAAAGCTTATCTTTCAAAAATTCGTTTTTAACCTAAACTTATTATACCCTTTTATTTAACTCTAAACTTAGTTCAGTCATTCGGTGCCTTGTTATGTGAATATTAAGTGAAGATTGAATTTAAACTTTTTGTGATAACTGAAATTCTCACGTTTATTCCGTTATCAATTATGTCCAGTACATAGATAAGTATAAATATAACTTTGTTTTGATAAGTAATTCTTAAGTCATCGATGATAATTGAGTAACATTCTTGCATTCGAGCCTTGGATGGTGTACTTAACTCACTGTAGAATGAAAATGGGGTTTGACCCGCAGCCGGGTCATTATTTCAGAGGGGGTTAGCAGATTTCTTGGGAGGGTAAGCTTAAATGCAGATATTTATCTACAAAATTTTTTGCTCGCCTCGCCCGCAAACTACGCAATTTTCTCATATATATATATATATATTCACATTTTTTCGGGAAAATTCGTAGGGAGGCAAATGCAGTAACCAGGGGAGCAATGCCCCCATTTTTGCCCCTGGCTATGGTACTGAATGTAGCATGGTGGATAAGTGTGTGAGTGCGCTAAGTAATATTAGTAATATTATTATTATTATTATTATTATTATTATTATTATTAGGTATTCATTTCAATCACATAATTCAATCAGAATTTGAGTGATATCTCGAGATTCAACATTACAATTGAGCTGAAATTTCGTTCAAATCCTGTGATTCAATTAATATGAATTCAATCTACTTGCAGAATTTGTATAATATTGATATCAGTATCCCAGCCCTGCATCAAACAAATCATCGAGAATGAACAATATTTGCTACCCAAACGAACAGCGACGAACCTCCTGTAACCTAGTGAATATAGGAAAAGATCGAACAAACAGCGAATGTTCATTTGATGTAAACCCAACCTGACACAATAGCTATCTGCTTAATGGGATTACACTAAGTTACACCGACCTACACCAGTTTAGATATTCCACAAATATTCGGGTAAAACTTTGCGCAAAGTCGTATAACATTCCTAAATTGTGGAATTTCCCTCTTGGTGTAGTTTGGTGTAAGTTGGTGTAGTTCTATCAAACAGAGCTAACGTTTTACAATCATTACACTTGATGAAAGCGTATCATTAGAAATTTGTTTTTACTAAACTCATTTGTACATATATACGTTTGAAAAGTTGGCACAGCTTGGCTGGCGCACATTAATCGTCATAATAAAAAGTAACGTTTGTAGGTCATTAGAAATGTACGTGTCCTTATAATTCCACGGATGCTAGATTACGGGTGACAAAAAACACCAACAAAAGTGCGAGATATTTTGTTTTCATCTTCGTCTTCATCTTCTACGACATGTCGAAGTTCAAAATGTTATGTCGTCATTTTCCAATGAGTACAGGTGTGCTTTCGCATTTCTCGAAAAAAACTTGCCATCATTTTGAGATTTTGGCATATTTTATTCAAAGTGTGAATAGAATAGTGAATACCACGACACTTGATTTACTATATTCGAATATTTTGCGGGCAGAAATGCCAATCCCTTCGCGCGAAAAGTGTAGATAAGTGCGTCTGTAGGGGTTCCAGACCCCCCTTCTCCTTAATATTGATGTGTACCTATATACTGTGACATCTAAGTTACCCGTAGTCTTCCCTTCACGTCACCATCGATTGTATACTAATATTACGATAGGGAACGGCTCTTGAACTCTAAGTTTGTAGTAACGATAAGGTGAACCAGAAATACGCCGATTCCCCATCAGGAATAAATTCCCCAAGTATAGGAAACATAAAGACACGTCGATTAACTATTATTTAATGATATGGTGACGTGTAGAAATACGATATCGATCATCGGTGAACCAATTCTAATCTCTTTGACTGTTCACGTTTTAGGCTGAAGAGTGAACAGTCAGTCTCGTTTTAGACGTGGTAGTTTTTCGTTCGTCGTGAATACGAAACATTATTCACGACAAATACAGCTCTTTTATACGACAGCAAGTCACCTTTTAAATTGTTTTCACCGATACTTTCGAATGTGAACTTCAGTAGTAGATTTAAATAACTCGTGGTACTATTCCTTCGAACTCAAAACGAATATCCGATCGAGATTTGATGGTTCACCGAACTTCGAGAACCATGAGGCGATGTGAAGAATAACCTGCACGACCTGATATTAGTTACCATATCTGTAAGTAACCTTTTCAAATGTAATAAAGTGTATACTGTGATAATGGGTCGGCCAACTTGTTTATTTCCACTTATGTAAATTCGCCCGATATACTTCGTAGGCCTTGGGAGCTATCGATGGTAGGTTGGTGGCCTAACTGTTTGAGCTGGTTTGTGGTTTCGACTCTACGATTGATCGAGACTTATTGATATACTTCGAATCGTGATATCATTCCCTATACTCGGGATGTACGTTCGTTTTCGGACGTCACATCTACGTTTTACTTGGCGACTGTGACAGGACTTGATCGACTTGTCTTTCGAGTTCAGTGGCCGAGCCTAATGCAAACGCCTTATCCACAACCTTCCGTCTTAATATGAATTCCGTCCGTTATGAGGGTGTAATTTGAGAATCGTCCATTCTTAATCTAAAACCTTCACATGTGGATATATACAATCTCATGTTATTCGTAGATCCGTATTGCTACTCGGTACTGTAGCTTACGCGGGTGTATATCAACGAATGTGGGGAGTGTACCTCCTTCTTTCGATCATTTTCTCGAACCATCCGTCCAAAATTATTTCCGTTCCTACCTTTCATTTTTTTTTTCCGGGTTTCTTTCTTACCATATTCTATCAATAAGAGTAGAAAGATCGTACGAGAAGAAATAAAAGTCCGCCACCTGAGTTTTGTTAAAACCCATCCGATCTGTTTGTTGCTCAGCATGATTGTTAGAGCGATCCTTTAAGCTGGATAGGTCTGATCAACCTGTTCATGTTGGGATTGGCACTATCCAAATTTACCAAAAGTGTCTGGCGACCGTTGACTGGCCGGCTTTGCCGCAGCCATTTTTATTTTTGTTGGGCATCTGATTCCCACGAGTATTAATTGGAGGAAGTTTTTCTCCGTTCTAAGATGCAAATGCAGCAAGTAAACTGCAGTGAAAGCCACATCGACTTCAGCGTTTAGCTCTATGCCTTACGAAGCGTGTCAACCTAAATTCGATAAAAATAATATACTTAACGTAACTACTAAAACAACCTGGTGTTCGAGGATTAGGTCCCTCGTGTTTAATTCGATTGTTAGTGTGATAAATAATGTCCCGTTCTAGGCGCAAGCTTCCTTAATAAATATGTGTTCAAGACTGTTAGTCGTTACAGTCATTTGCTATGGCCCTAAGCCTACCGATCATGTTTTGATCTTAGCATTTTATCGGCAGTGTGCCGTAGAAAATAGTTATCGTAGTTAACCTAACTATTGTACGTCGCTTTTAGTGGCCCAGTATTTTATTGTTCAACAGACTTTCTTTTAACGACTCCTAACAGACTAAAATAACATCGTACGGGTGTGTATTGAAATGAAATAAAAAGATAGGCTAAGTTAAAAGCCGCCCGTATTCCCGTAATCGTACTTACGACGTACTGACTTTAAAGTAAAGTAATTAAGCCTTAATCGATTTTTTATCTGCCCTATGTTATGGATCTTGGTCCAATTCATAACATACATAGTAATTTAGGGATTCTAGAAATATTTTCGATACTATACTTCCGGAAGATTCCCCTGAAAGTATGACCTACCCATTAATTAGTTAAGTCGATATGCTTGTTAGTTATAGCTGAGCTGTAAATCCCCCCTGTTCCAGGTATATCGACAAGCAGAGCCATAGACATCGATTGCTAGTCTGTTAGGATAAAACATATCGATCTAGTTAGGGGAAATATTAGCCTTTCTACTAAACTTAGGCCAGCAGATTTCGTCCGAGATGGACGGTATTGGGGACGAGGATAACCCCAACCCCTTTGACACCCCCGACCACCTGAGAAGACGAAGTAGGGATGAAGGGACAAACACTCGAGAAATCGCGATGGGCGAAGATGAAGTGAACATCACTAAGGGATCCGCCATCATGGAGGAAGAGGAGACATTGAAGAATTTATGGGCTTTTGATTCAAACAGGGTACCCGAGCCACCTAAAGGAACCAACTCAGTTGAGTTTTACAGGAACCTCTATCTCCAACAATCCGAAAGTACCGCTCGATATCGCAGGGAATGTGTTGTTCGAGACTCGATGTTCGAAAAAAGTGAAAAGAGAAGGAAAGCAGCTGAATTGCATGCAGTTAAAGTCGCTGAGAAAAATAGTGAATTTGAAGATCGAGTTAAGGCTCTCGAGAGAGAGATCTCAAAACAAAAATCCTTCGAAAATCCTTCAACATCGAGAATATGCGAAAGAATAGCTGAAATCGAACTGGATCAAACAAAAAAGAAAGTTGACTTCGAAGACGCACAGTTTTATAATGACTCGTTGTATATACCTATCGACGATGATAAAACACAGCCCAAAGAAAATGAAGAGGTCACAATTGCACAGAGCCAGGTAGAGACCACTAGGAAGCCCGTAGCCAGTTCGACGTTAGTAAGTGCCATCAAAAGAAGAGAACAAAGCCCGAGCTCCAGAGAAATCCTCGAACAGATAAAACTACTGAGTTTAGAAACGAAATCTCAGATCAGAGAGCAGTTCGACTATTTCGAAAGAAAAATTGATCGATTGCCAATCTTGAGAGACCCTACTCCACAGGATACTCGGAGAGAAATGTCGAATATTCCAGTCGGTTTCAGACCCGAGACACCGCCCCCAATGATTATGAGATATCTCAAGGATACAACGGTCCCTACGTATTTACCGAACCAAAGAGAACGAACACCGATACGTAGACATCGTGAAATGGGAACAAATCAGACGTTCTCGAGAATAGCGCTGCTGCAGAAGACATCAAGATTGTTCGATCCTTCGAGGATGCCAGCGTACACTGGACATAAAGATCACCGAACTCCGGAAGAGTTCCTTAGGGAGTTCGAAAGCTGCGTCAAAGATCTGGACCAAGACGACGAACAGCTAGGCAGAGTCTTCGGAAAAATGATGGATGTAAATAAGTTCCCTGGAGGTGCAGTCTATCGAGAGAATTGGGGATACCAAGAAGCCCGAGATCACTTTGTGACAGTTTATTGGAACAAATCAAGGAAACAAGCCCAAGTACAAGCTATTCGAGATGGCCAGTACGATTTGAAAAAATATGATTCGGTAGCCGACTACGCGATACATATATATACTCGACTACTCGAATGTGGCGAAGATATCCAGACCATATATGGGATCTTGGTGAAAAAGATACCAATGCCATATAGAGATCGAATACTCGAATCCGACGTCGCAAATCTGGTTGAATTCTCAACGAAACTCGAGTACCTACACAGCCTGTTCCACGAAGAAAACGCTGGGAGTGTAAACAAGCAGGTGAAACAACAGCCGGTATTAAACATCGGTGATCAAAAATACGCAAATTCATACACTCCCGATGAGGCCTCCCACCAGAACCAGGGAAACTAAAGAAGGCGCCTATGGTCGGTCGCATAGGACGCCCCATTGAAAAACTCGATAAAAACAGACCGACAACGGTAATGAAAAACGAATTTGTAATACCAGAGTGGAAGACTTATCAAGTCTTCGGTGACGCGACCATCTTAAGCTGGTTGAAAAATAGCGGTTTATCGAACGCTCAGAACTTAAGTATCGACAAGACAGCAGGCTTCGAAAAACTAAATCGGTTGGGCCCTCTCCTAGAAATTATACGAAGGGTTGCAAAAGAAAATACCCGTATATTTATCGGCTTTGGAGAAGAATTCATCCTGAATCCAGATGCAGACGAAGACACGATGATCTCGAAACTCCGATATCTCCTCGACGAATTACTCCGAAAACGTCGAGTTGAGAAAATGATCGTCACAACAATCTCACCGGATCCAATGAGAATGGATAATCAGTTCTACAGATCTCGACTTCGGAGATTCAATAGCCGAATTTGGAATCTTAAGTCCGATTTCAAGGACATGTATATTCTCGACATCGAAAGGATCTTCACTCGAAAGTACGAGAACGAGAATAAGGATAGAATAGTTATCCGGGGGGATGAAAGATCAATTTATGCTGTCCCACGCCACTACAATAAAGAAGAGACACACTTAATCGATGAAAATTTGGCGTCTCTAATAGCAGACCACGTCGATCAAAAGGACAACGAAATAAGTCCTAATGTTAACCTGATCACAGGATATAACGATCACGATCAATGTGGTGAAAACGAGCAATCACAAGAGGGTGATCCTCAGGAAACAGACGAGGAGGATCCGTATGGAACGTTCTGTTTCCATATCATGGATGACGTCGAATCGGATCCAGAAGAAACCGACTCCGAAAACAACTTCGTCGATACAAGACCGTGGTTTCCGCCCTTCATAATAAATAGAATTATGGGCGAAGCGAGAAACGTTTACAGAACGTATATCGATCAAGGTTCTCCATACAGCTGGATAACCGAGAAATTCCTTCAGTTCTTGGAAAAACATAACCCAGACCTGTATCTCATGCATGTGAATTGCCCAACACAGAAAGTCGGTTACGCCGTCGGAAAACCCGCTATACGAGTCTATGGATCGATAAATTTACGATTCATAATGGTCGATAAGCATGGGGATGACATCGAGATGACGACGACGCTTCACATAAACAAGAGCTTAAATGCGCCGATCATACTAGGTCGAGAATTCCTCTATGAACACGATGGAAGGCCTAGTGTGAGATATCGATTGGTCGATTTTGTAGATCCACGAGACAGTTTGAAACGGATCGAGATACCGGGAGTTCAATTTGGTGCCGTTGAACCTATCCTCAATATCGGGTCAACGGATGAAACTCCATTCGAGATCGAAAACAAAATCGAGAAGATATTGAAGGGATTGGAGCTATCGAATAAAATAGCCCAAGAGTTCGGTGACATCTTGCGAGAAAACCACGAAGCTTTTGCTGAGAGAATCGGTAGATGCGCGGCATACACACACATTTTAAATATGTCCCCAGATACAAAGAGAATGGACGAAAAGGAAAGGATGATTCCAAAGGCTTGGATCCCGAAAGTAAAAGAACTGTTTGACGATTGGGAGAAACAGGGGATTATAAGTCCTGAGTCAAGAGAATACTTCTCACTAATAACGTATACAAAGAAAGAGAACGGTGATATTCGCCCTTGCCTCGATGCTCGGAGGATAAATCAATATATGGGCACAAGAGGAGACACAGTTCCACCAATTGAGACAATAAAACTAAGCTTATCCGAAATGCGAGTCTTCACGAAGCTCGACGCGAGATGGGGATTCCTGCAAATTCCTCTAGCTCTAGAATCTCAAAAATACATAGCCTTCCGATCCCAGGGAAAACCGTATGTGTTGAATCGAATAATCTTCGGCTTGAAGGACGCGATGCAGGCCTTCGTAGCGGCTATGAGGATCGTTCTGAGTGGTCTCGATCATTGTGTTACAGTATACGTCGACGATATTCTAGTACATTCTCGGACACATGACGAACACCTGGAACACATTCGGTTAGTCCTGGAGAGATTTGTAAAGTATAAAATGACACTGAAACTAGAAAAATGCTCGTGGTTTCGAGATACAGCTCGATACTTAGGGTTCGTCATCGACGCTGATGGAATACGACCAGATCCAAAATGAGTGGAAGCGATCCACAACTTTAAAGCTCCGACGACGAAGAAGGAAGTCCAATCATTTCTAGGAGTGGCTAACTATTATCGAGGACATGTTCCAAAATACGGGGATATAATCGCTCCATTATGTAGCCTGTTGAAAAATGATACTACATTTGAATGGACAAATGATCACAAGCAGGCATTTGAGAAAGTAAAATCGGAAATGGTTAAATGCCTGCTTCAGTCACATCCGAACTGGAACCTTCCATTTTATGTAATTACAGACGCTTCTGACTTCGCCATCTCTGGGATAGTTGTCCAATTTACCGATGAAAACGAAGATGAGAAATCGAAGGTATTGTCGATGGTAAGCAGACTATTAAAAAAGTCCGAGAAGAACTATCCTACATTCGAAAAAGAAATGTTAGCGATAATATATACGATGAAGAAAAATCTCTACATGCTTACCGATCACGAGGTCCGGATACGAACTGATTGTCGATGCCTACAGTATCTAATAGGCTTGAAAGACAAAGTCTCGCAAAGAGTAGCGCGGTGGAGAACGTTTCTCCCCAGTTTTTCAATAACCGCTACTGAACATATACCGGGTAGTAAAAATGTCGCAGCAGATGCTTTGAGCAGATATTGCTCCCCACTCGAAGCTGTAGTGTATCAAAACGCTGACTTCCCAATGATACTGATGCTAATCGGTGATGATAATACGATCACTGTATCGTCATTAATGAACAACATGCCGAGCCTGCAAAAGAAAAGCAGAGAAATTACGGGTCAACTCGAAAGACGATCACCACGCGTTGAAAAAGAAAATAATATTGTATACTACATTAATCGTGATGGAGATAAAAGAATATACGCCCCTGAAGCGACCCGTGAACTACTGATCAAGTTCTATCATAACGAGTTTACCCATCCAGGGTCTCGGAAAACACTCGAATTGGTGCGACGATTCTTCGACTGGCCGGGATCGAAATACGAGATCGAACTCTTCTGCTCAAGTTGTGAGACCTGTAAGAGATCAAAAAACACAAATACGACATTATCAGGCCCCTTTTTATCAGTCTTTGCTGACAAACCTGGTCAACTGCTGTCCGTCGATCTGTATGGTCCATTACTGTCGGGACGTAAAAACGTAAATCGAATCTTCGTTGTTATGGACGTCTTCTCCAAATTCACGAAGCTATATACGATAAACAAAGCTTCGGTAAATGTCTGCATCAATAGAATGAATCGTTTTATTGAAAAATATGGCAAACCTGAAACGATTCTCTCCGATAATGGAAGCCAATTTACAACGAAGGACTGGATCGATCACCGGAAACAATTAAAAATCCAGCCTAGATTCACATCGCCAAATACACCATCATCGAATCCAGTTGAAACACGAATGAAAATCATCGGCGATGTCCTTCGAATAAAATGTCCAACGCAACACAGCAATTGGTATCAACACATTGACGAGATAGAGTGTAGGCTAAACCACATTGAACATGCTACGACTGGGTTCCTGCCAGCAACGTTGATGGAAAGAGTAAGATTTGATTATGAGGGAAGAGGGTTACCATTAACTGACGAGGAATACGATATGTATCTGAAAAAAGCGATACAAAACACAAAGAAAACACTCGAAAAACGAAAAAAGAATAACGAAATTAAAAATCTCACCGATCTCAAGGTTGGAGATATCATTTATACAAAGAACCATACACTCTCGGATAAAGCCATCGGAGTATTGTCAAAACTCAACCCAAAATTCGTCGGCCCCTGCGAAATAATCGAGATGAAGGGAAATGGGAGCTATCGAGTTCGCACGCCCGATGGGAAAGTCCTTCAAGGAAACGTACACGAGTTTAAACGATAAAACCAATCTGAAATCAAAAAACAACGTTAAATTCGGAATAAAAACATCCTCAAAATAAATCCCATTAATCAACGACTTGAATTAATCAAAATAAATACAAGATAATACGATAACAAAAATAAGATAATCCCACTTACGTCAACATCACACCCTTCGTCGCAAAGTTCAACAACCATGACATCGCGTCATTGATTAATCAACCCACCGATGATTAATCAATTCACCTATGACATCGTGGTTGGGGGGGGGGAGGCGGTCAGAAATCATGACCAAAACAACAACGTCAATCTCACAACAACGTTCGAGAAAATAAATACGTGAAATATTGAATTTGAAAATTAATGCGATTTTCCTTTTTATCATTATTAATCATTATTATCGTTATAATCATCGCCCAACGAATATCGATACGTAAGTACAACGATCCAGATTCCATAATAAGATAATTAGATAATAGACTCGTAAAGTAAAAGCCTTCTCGTATTAATTGTCGAAATGGCCGAGCAGAACTTACCCAAATCATCGATTGTGGCCGAAAGGGTGAAGGCTCGTTTTATCAAAATATCGGGCGAAAACGAGCAGTTCTTGAAGGCGTTGAAAGAACAATTAAGAATCGCATCGCACAATCAAACGGTGACGTCAAAAGCCCTGAAGGAGAGGGCGGAGTTCCATTAGGCCACCTCAGCAGCAATAGAGGGACAAGCCAAATTCCTCCAACGGGTTATCGACAGTGAAGACAGCGAGCGAGGGTAGATCCTACAAGGGATGGAAATCCTCGAGGAGATTGTGAAATAGCAGAACGACAAAATTGAGAAACTACAAGCGCGAGTGACAGAGCTAAACACCAAACTAAACAAGGTGAGCATCCATAATGCTACCCACTTTGCCAAAACCCTTCCCGCATGCAAAATAATCATCCCGACGATAAAACCAAAACCCGTCAAAGAATCAATTAAAATAACCCTACAAAAGAAAGAGGGAAAGTTATCGGTAAAACAAAAATCGACAACGGGGAACCTAAATGGTAGTGCCGCCGATACTCAAACACTAAAGAAAAAAAAACCCTTACGAGTACCAAAGAAAAGTTTGTAAAAACTGATCAATTTCAGAGGGTACCAATCGTAATCATCGAAGATGGAGAGAAGCCAACGTCGAGCAAATCTGTATCGATCATCGAACCATCAGACGTCAAAGAAGAAAAGGGTAAGAATCTAATAAATTATAAAATCCCAAAGAAATTAAGAGACTCTAAGGAATTAACAATATTTCCAGTTGAGAATATTGAGAAACCAGTAACAGAACCGGAGGAAGGGGAAATCTGCGACGACTCGGCTCCCCCAGTATCGATACATGAGTTCCCGAAGGAACTTCTCGAAGAAGTCGAGTATTGCCCGGGCACTAATGTTCCGGTGATGTCGGTCAGAGAAATGAAGGCAATAATCCCAAAGGTGTTCTGCGTGGCCTTCATCCTCGAAAAAACAATTTTTGCAGGAAAAGAAAAAATGCTCTGCTTCGATACGAGCTCGACAGTCTCGTACATGAATAAAAAAGTAATATCAGCGAGCCAGCAACTATCGATGACTAGTCGAGTAACATGGTCCTGCGATTGGTCAACCCCGAAGACCATGGAGTCGAACGAAACGATAAGCATGAACTTAATCAGTCGAACGGGGGTCGAGTTCGAAGAAGAGTTTTACTTGGTACGACACCCAAATCTTGACATAAATAGGATGGTGTTGGGAGCGACGTTTGCGAGAAAGTATTTAAGGGCAGTCCGAGGCGAACCGACGCGTGGAGAAATCATCCTGGTAAAAGATACAGAAACATTCCGCCACAGATATGAACTCCCCCGGAGAGTCCTGTAAGTCGACCTCCTTTTCCATTGAGCTTTATCGTAACTCTTGTTCCTATGTAAATACCTCATTAGTAAATTTTTTTTTTTCTCCGCTCGTACCGATTATTGATCGTTATCCCGTTTTTTGGGCTTGAATTAATATGTTAGTGTTTTTACTGTTCCGTTAATTTCCATTTTGTATCGAATCGTTCGTTGTTCCTTGTTACTACTTAGACATAAGTTCGATTTTTTCTTTGTTTTGTTTGTTTTGTTAATCATCATTACCTCTTCAACTACATGTACGTGATATATTTTGTTCTTTCATTTTTTTCTTTTTCTCTCGAATGCAATTTTTTTATTATCGAATATATCGTCTTTTCGTAATCTTGAGTATTTTAATCATCGGACCAACCTTTCACTAATATGCTTCATTTCAGCTAAATTACCAAATGTCCGAAGGCTGTGGGTGATCTCTCGCTTCGAAATTTGGGGGGGGGGGAGTTGTGACATCTAAGTTACCCGTAGTCTTCCCTTCACGTCACCATAGATTGTATACTAATATTACGATAGGGAACGGCTCTCGAACTCTAAGTTTGTAGTAACGATAAGGTGAACCAGAAATACGCCGATTCCCTATTGGGAATAAATTCCCCAAGTATAGGAAACATAAAGACACGTTGATTAACTATTATTTAATGATATGGTGACGTGTAGAAATACGATATCGATCATCGGTGAACCAATTCTAATCTCTTTGACTGTTCACGTTTTAGGCTGAAGAGTGAACAGTCAGTCTCGTTTTAGACGTGGTAGTTTTTCGTTCGTCGTGAATACGAAACATTATTCACGACAAATACAGCTCTTTTATACGACAGCAAGTCACCTTTTAAATTGTTTTCACCGATACTTTCGAATGTGAACTTCAGTAGTAGATTTAAATAACTCGCGGTACTATTCCTTCGAACTCAAAACGAATATCCGATCGAGATTTGATGGTTCACCGAACTTCGAGAACCATGAGGCGATGTGAAGAATAACCTGCACGACCTGATATTAGTTACCATATCTGTAAGTAACCTTTTCGAATGTTATAAAGTGTATACTGTGATAATGGGTCGGCCAACTTGTTTATTTCCACTTATGTAAATTCGCCCGATATACTTCGTAGGCCTTGGGAGCTATCGTTGGTAGGTTGGTGGCCTAACTGTTTGAGCTGGTTTGTGGTTTCGACTCTACGATTGATCGAGACTTATTGATATACTTCGAATCGTGATATCATTCCCTATACTCGGGATGTACGTTCGTTTTCATACGTCACAATACCTAACCCCAACCCATTCGAGTTGCTATAATTTGACGTAACGCCGTATTTAAGGAAAGTCATCGTGGGTACGCTACTCGACGGAAATCCTGTTGTATGGGTACCTATTTGAGAAATACATCGAACTTGGGTGAAAATTAAAATGAATCGGGTTTATTTAGCGTCATTGAAAAAAGTATACTTACTAATGGCCTATTGTTCTGTATTTTGGTCGTTGCACTTACCCTCTTCGGATCGCGTCACGACCTGAAACTAATTTTACACGCCATACAAAATTTTAGTTGACGTAAATGTATCAGGTCGTTTAAACGCCACCGACATATTGTATTGGTTAGTGACTGCAGAATCAAAGCTATGGGAACTGTCAAAAATGTTTAACTCCGAACAGAATAACTCCAAAAATTAATTTTCAACAAATTATAAACAAAGTTAGTGAAATGTTGCCACTATCCCGTTTTTCTATTTAGAAAATTATTACCTACTTGCGACTTTATTAGTTAAAACTGGCACGTTCTTTTCAAAAATAATTTTAACACATTTGCTATTGATGATTCGAATAATCTGTGAATTCAAAATTTATGTCAGTACAGATGTGGGCTATTCAATTTATTATTCGTGTTTATACTGCGCAGGTAGACTCGCGTCGGAGTTGTAACATTATTTTGCTGTAATGTAGGTATATGTCCAACGTGTAAATAGGTAGTTAATTCGTTCAACTTGAAATTTTGTAAATTTTCGCATTTTCTTGTCTGTGAGTTGTCCTACTTGTTCGGGATTGAAAATTTGTACCTACAGTTATTTTTTATTAATCGCCTAGTCGCAGTAATTTATTGTTACGCCGAAGGTGAATAAATAACATTTTTCAAAGTATTATCTACCTGGTGGTTCTTCGAAGGTGGTTTAAGGATTAAAAGTAAAAATATACCACGTAAAAAATATAAGTACCTCTATAGGTAGGTATATAATATAGTTGACGACACTGGGTACACAGTTTTTCACGAATATTCGTCTAAAGCTACGTATAGGCACGTATATGTGTGGTTGTGGCGCCTACCTATAATATTGATCGTTGTGAAATCAAATTGTCCTCATCTACCGCGAATTTAATACAATTCGCAGATTTCTGTTCATGTTTGCAGCACCTATGCGTCAGTACGTCCCTCCTATAACTCAAGTATACCTTTGATGGTCGCCTGTCCGAACTGATCGTGCGACTACGAGGACGCACGAAATGAAAATATAAACTGTGGAAAATTCGTAATTCGTGCCATCTTCCCCAGTGTGTTCGAGTCTAATTCGTGAAATTCTATCTGCCGGTTGGAAAATGCCTATAAATTTTGGTTTTAGGTATATCAATTTGTTTCATCATTCAGGTAGGCGGTCTACCTCGAGCATGATGCCAATTGTCAGCGTTAGGTATGGTCATTAATAAATTACGTTGAATCCTTCAATTCTTGTAATTATTATTACTCCGTAATTATGAGTTCGTTTCCGTTTGCTGGAATTCGTACGAAATTATCTTGGTGTATATTTACTTTTGCTTCGCTGGTATGCGTTGATCCGGTTGACCGGTGTCCTTGACCTTCCGTTTCGGTTTCTATTTTATGCACGGTGTTGGTCTTAATTACAATTTTGGTTGAAGGCGTAGGCAGTTGGGGGTTTGCAGCCTGCTGCCAAACATGAAGGATCGACGACGTGTTGGCACGTACTTCGTATAATTTATCGATAGATATCGTAATTACCATTAGAACAGCAGTTATCGTTTGGTACGTGCGATATTAATTTTGAAAGCTAAGTTGTTCGTACCGTAGTTTTCATCGCTAGCTGTTCCATCGTTTGGTATCAAAATGAATTCGTTCGTTCAAGATTCGAACAAAATTGGATCGTAATTTATAACAAAATTTTGGTGTGCTAGCTATACTCTGTCCGCGCTAAGAAGTGCGTGACGTCGTAGACATCATATCCACCTTCGTCTTCTCGAAAAACGATGTTTCCTCCCATAACCCAGACCACTTATAATAGAGTAGAGGGTAATGGCCATTACATGGCCATTGCCCCGATCTCCAAAGTGTGACACAAATGTGACTGGGAAAAATGATGCATTTTGTGGCATCGATGTGACACAATTCTATTGTTATCAAAAACAAGATGACGCTTGTGTAATTTTTTAATGCCTGAATTGTGATACTGTTATGAAATTTCATCTAGTATTTGTCATATCTGTGTCATTCTATAGCAATAATGGGAAAAGTGGCGTGTCACAATTGTTATTTTTGCAGATTAAGGGGTTATAATCCTCCCAAGCGTCAAAAAAAAATTAACCCAGAAGCATCTCCGTTAGAAATTTTGAAAATTATAATATTCGATAGCCAATAAAAAGTTATTAATAGATCATAATAAATATTTATTGAAAATTATGTTCCTATTGGTTCAAAATTAGACATTGTGTAGCCAAAGTAAAAATTAAAATAGTGTTGTACCAGAAATACCATATGACCAATCCACACCAAAATTTATAGCAAGTTATGAGATCATAGTGAATATTTGTTTCAAATCTTATAGCTATTGGTTGAAAGTTAAAAATTTTATATCCAAAATATAAACAAAAATAGCCATACCGGAAGTACCGTGCGACTGATTTGCAACAAAATTGGTAGGTCGGATCTTAGGCTTAGTACTAACGTTGATTCCAAATTTTGTGACTATAGAAGAGATTGTGTGCATGCGCGCATGCGTATGTTTAAATAATTTTCAAATTTTTATTTAATGGAAGCTTTGCCCCCAAACCTCCTTTTTTTCTTTTACCTCACCTTGCCTGACCTCCTACTTTACAAGACAAATTATAAAACCAATTTCCCCTTCTAACCATTCACTTTATGAAAAAAGTTGTAAAAAAGTTGAAAAAAATTATATCTAGTCTGGGAATCAAACCCAACACCTCCCACATGGCAAGCACACAGCAGCTGCTGCAAGATAACAAATCATTTATAATGTACTATTTTGGCTGGTCTCTTTCCTGCTCCTGCTCCCTCTTTTTCTCTCTCTCCACCCCTTCTTCTTTCCGTCTCACATTCTCACTCAGTATTTCCCTTTGTCCTTCTAAGAAGTTAAATAACTTCTTTTCTATCTATAAAATAAATATCTCATTTGTCTCACAATACAAAATGTATAATAGGTAGGTGCATGGTATTGATTTCAAACTTTATAACTTTTTCCAGTCCCATGTCTCAAAAAGGGGGCAATATGGAGCCATGAAATTTTAAGTGTGTATTTATGTTATCGAGTACAATATGTTTGTGTGAAAAAAAAATTCTTAAAAATTTTTTTGGGGTGAGATGGTCAAAATATACAACTTGGCCCCTACGGGAAATATAGACTTTGGATTTGGCTTAAACCTTTTTTAACAGCAAAAATAAGTCCTGAAAATTTCCGCTCGATCAGTTGAATGGTTCTGAAGTAATGGGCATACAGACAGACAGACAAACGGACAAGCAGACAAACATTCGCGTATGTATGTATAGGTATGTAGCAGATGTACGTATAAATTTGAGTTATTATTTCCAAAATTTTCTTTGAGTTGCGAAACGAAAAACGTACTCACCCCCACCACCAGTTCGTTCCACGACCCCAAGATTAATAAGTAGATTTTCGATATTACTTGAATTGTCAGTTTAAAAAAAAATAGCCAGTATTGTTCGTTTATTTGAGCGACGACAGTGCTACTGCAATCCCGTCCCATAAGAATTTATGAATTCTAAAATGTGATTTTGTCACCCCCCCCCAAGAAGAAATCCTTAAACCGGACCAGCCGGTGACTGATTTATTACTCGGTTGTATGCATTTTGCAACAAATCAGTTTACTAGACGAAAAATTACAATTTTGACTATTAACATTTACACATTGCTACAGCTGGACCATCTTTGTTTTCCCAGTCAGGAAATTACTACATGGCGCTGTTTAGGACCTTTCCGTGGGGCGGCAGGATGTGTTAACCAGTAAGGAAGCTCAAATGCTGCCGAGCATGTATTACGTAATGATGAGCAGTGAGCAGTGAGCAGTGAGCGGTGTTTGTTGCGTATTGTGTTGTGAGGTTTAATCGAAATGTACTAAGTTATCCACGCAACAGTGGACTGCGGAGTGTAGCATTGATAAACTGCGATGTGGCTGGTCAGTTGAGTAGCCACGTACTACAGTGGGCTACGTAGCTATGTATAGCATTAAGTGTGCTGTGGTTTGTTAGTCTGTATTTACAATATACTCTTCAAGGTTCAGTCTAATTTTTAACTATTCAGTCAACCTACACTGAACAGGTAAACGGAAAATTATTCCAGCAATCCAATCACGATGATTAGAAATTGATGAAAATTTGCGTGGGGTTTTATTAGCTGTGTCACAACGTATCTATCACTCCACCTGAGAATCAAATCTTGCAGTGTAAGACAGTATATGTACTATGCTTCCTTTCCATAGCGCCCAAAAACGCAGACTTGGGCAATTTTTGCTGTCATCTCGACATTACAGCTTCTAATACAAACGAAAATGAATTGTGCCATAAACATACCGTTTGTGGTCGTGTCGGTGAATGCGGCATTACTTCTACTTTCCTGGCTGGCTTGGTGTTGATCAGTGGATTTTGGTCTTGGTCGTGGTCTTGGTTTTGCCCAGTCAAGTCTTGGTTGTATTTTCAGTCCGACTTACAAGATTTTTTTATTATTAAAGTACTGATTGCTTAATTTAATTCTCAATTCATGTCTGTCTAAAACGAACAAGAATCGTAACCTAGACCATTACATCTGCTGGAGGTGAGTGACCAAGCAGCAGGTAGATCGAAAAAAAATTAAAAGATAAATATTGCTAACTTTTTTAATTTTTTTTGTAAGTAGCAATTAGCAAGATTGCAAACATTCTCACTTTATTCATATTTTTTCTCAAATTTTGTATACGGTCTAATTGGTCGGGCACCTTTTGTGTGACCAGACCAATTTTTCTGCCTGCGAATTTTGGAACCGTATGTACGAAATTTTAAATAAGTATTCATTAAATTTTCTTGTAGCATACTACCAATTTTTGTGCAGATCGGCCAGATAGTACCTCCGATAAAATTGTTTTTCCCTCTTTTCTAATTTGCATGAACATTTTTCAACTCGAATCAATTTGTTGTAGGATTTTTCAATATTTGGTGAAGTTAAGAGTTTTATTCATTTATAATGTTTTCATCTCGGAATGTTTTCGATTTTTCGATTTTTAAATTGGTTTTGTACTCGTAGCAAGTTGATGCACACCTTCGAACTTCGGTTGAGAAGTTTTCGAATTTTACTGACACAAGTAAGAAAAGTGATGAAAGGGTTAAATCGATACATACGGGCTGGTTACAGATTTGCCATTCATAAATAATGGCAGGCTAGCATATTTTTTTTAAATTCTTGTTAAACAGAATAACGTTTAATCAAAGTGTAACCATTGGTGGCCGCGTATCGTCAAAGCCCTAGCGATCATCTTAATAATAATACAATGGAAAGGCTGGGTGTGCTGTACGCAGGCCTTCGCACTGATGTTGCGCGCTTGCGAGCGATGAGCGGTGAGCGCCGAGCGCCGAGCACCGAGCACCGAGCACCGAGCACCGAGCACCGAGCACCGAAAGCGCCCAACCGCAACTTAATGTAAGCGCGTAAATGCGAAACAGTGGCCTGCGCGTACCGCGCGATGTTTGTCGACTACACGACAAGTCGAAAACCCATAAATTTAATTTCTATTTACCGACCCGCACAGTTTTTGGGCCGTCGTCGCCTCGCCTCGCCTCGCCTCGACGTCGAACTGCTGGCTGCTGCCGCTGCCGCACGCATTCCGAAACATCGAATTCCTGCGTTCCCGGCTCCCCGGCTCCCCGGCTCCCCGGTGCCCCGGTGCCCCGGTGCCCCGGCTCCCCGGTACCCGGGTACCCCCGTACACCGGTGCCCCACCTTCTCTTAGGTTGCAAACCGCGCCGCAACCCTCTGTTGTCAAAAAATGCGTCGCGTCGCGTCGCCCCATGCGGATGCACGCGTCGTGGTCCGCATGTTTTGCGTCCGTCGCAAAGTGAAATGACGTTTTGTGGGCCTGTGGTGGGCCGTTGGCTGCGATCAGCTGAAAACGAAACGAATAATTTTTTTTATTTGGAAGATCGACAGCCCTGGTTGCCGGTTCACCGGGCTGCCTGCTCGACATTGTGAAAGAAAAATCCAAGTCAAGCAGCCAACGCTGCTAAAAAAAGAATAATAAAAAAATAAAAATAAATAAAATCCGCTTCCTAAAAGTCGTGGAAATTTTAGTAGCTTATATTATGTAAGTAACTGTACAAGCGAAGAAAACTCACCTCGAGTCGCAAAAAGAATCAAAATATGTTTTTCGTTGATAAAACATAAAACTAAAACCAACAGTTTCATTGAGGCGCGTGCTACGTATTCCAAGTAAAAATCCGATTGGCTGAAAATACGTACTAGACCTATGAGTCATGTCAGCCATTCGATTTATTGTCTGTTATGTACTACGTATTATTTATGAAATTATTGAAAACGAAGAACCAATAGTCCGAGGACCATTTCAGGCTCTCTCTTGAATGCGAAGAACAACAAAAGAAAAAAAAAAACATTTTATTAAAAAAAAAAACAAAAAAAACCCAAAAAACAAAAAGAAAAGTTCATCTGAATGAGTACCTAGCTCGTATTGGTGTATATGCCCTACTTATGACAATGATTTTTTCAATCTTTAAATTCTTATTTTCTTCAATTACACCATTCTAATTTTTTAATTTTCAATTATGAATAGTGATGGTCTTATTCGAGTTGCCGACATCCTGTTCCAGGGAGCTGTACGAAAACGAGCTGTGTCATCGTTGGTTGTTCTGCCTGTAGCCCCCGAATCTGTCGTTCAGCCGGGGGAGCCTGTTGGTGACTGACGTCACTGATAAAAATAATACAGTCCACCTTGATGTGCGTCTACCTTGCTGCGCATCTACCTTAATCACAATTATTAGTTAGATCACCATCAAAATTAAGAACATCAATTATTTTCAGTTTAAGTTGAGCTCCTATCGAACTAGAACCAGCAATAAATGATGCATTCGATGATTCTCTAGATGGTACAGTTGATTGCTGCTAATGTTCAACAGAGAGTTTAGCATGAAACGAACGAATTTTTCCCTGACAAGTAGCTGATAAATCACGATATTCGTCACCATTCGGCAGTAATTGCTTCTCAAATTTAGTATCTTCAGCATTTTCAGGATCTAGTAACAGTAACATCTTCATAGTGATATCACTTAATTGAGTAGTTAAAGGAATAATACTTGCTTGAACCAAAGCTTCAATCTTAGATAGGACTTCAATATCCATTGTACTTCCTACACTGCACTGAAAATGAAAATTGTTGTGGTGTTTTTTGCATCGATCGTTCGTATGTACGAGTACCCAGGTAAACACGAAAATCGGTTGCACATATTATTGTTCTAAAAACCGTAAATGGGCATAGATTTGACTTAATTCATTGGATTCGCAGCGAAGGTCTCAGATAGCTTCAGATTCATAGAATCAACCTACTGAAAGCTGACAAAAAAAGACCTACTGCGCATGTGCAGAAAATCTAGGCCTATTTCCGGCTTCTGGAATTATGGCACGTTTGATTAACATTGGTGAGATAAGGCTACTGGATGTCCAATACTAAATGATCGAAGGCCCGAACCCACCTTCATTACTGTAGGAGACAAGGAACAGAAACAGCAGCTAATACCCAATAGATACAGTGCATTAGATTTACTTTAGTTTTACTCGACTTTTATCTTTCTCTCAAATCTTATATAAAGGGACGTGCCGAAAGAATTTTTCAGGGCGGGTGAAATGTTCGAATTTGCCGACAAAAAAAATTTAAAGCCTAATGAAAACAGCCTTTTTTTCAAGTTTGCTTATAAAAAATGTTCGGATTTGCCTTCTAATCTTTTTGGCTGCGGGTGACGTATCCGCAACCCCGGTCGGGACGTACGTCCCTGATCATATCAATTCATTATGGTTGAGGATGTCTGTTTGAATTGCAGGTTCAACTGATTTGTTTTTGTGAAAATCTGCCAAAAATTAATTTTCGAATATTTCCCACATTGGCCCAGGGGTCGCGGTGTCGCCTCCACATAAGCTGGCAGTCTGGCTAATGTGTCGCCGCACGTGCGAATCAACTTCTCCGTTCCGTCTCCCTGCTTTCTCTATATCTCAGCTCGTGTTCTAAATGCGATAATAATTTGACTAACGATTTGGTCGTCGATTGCAGGTGGAGTTATCGCGACTGTGGATAAACAATATCAAGGAGCACATCCGAGTGATTAAATCGTTGCATAGTGCTTTATTATCATCGCCCAGAGAAGATGAAAGTAAGAACGTAACGCGTTATTATAAGCTTTTATTCTACTCGCTACAGCGATTCGTAATTTTATTCGATTAAATTATCGTAAAATTCGAATAAGTAAGTAGGTTAGGTGCTTACCTCCTAAGGTGTAGCTATCCTGTACGAACGTCTGCCTACATAGATATATTACGTTTGCATTACCTAGGTACCTGCAATACCTATGTATACTGGAGGTCGTTTACAAACTGTCTATAAGCTTTATAGCTGTCTATAAAGCTATAAGGGCTTTATACTTCTTACTTATCACTAGGCTTTATCGATCTATATGGCCATGGTCGGAGGTGTCTGTATAAGTCAATAAGAGCTATAAAGAGTTGGGATGTTGGTGCTGGTTAATTATCGGCGATGGTACCTATGGGTCGATGCAGTTTTAACGTTCAAAACGATCATAAAATTAGCCAGCACGGCTATACCAAATACAAATGACGTGAAAATACGAAAATCGAAAATGCCCATCGTCTATAAAGACCTTGAAGAAAGTTGAGTGTTCTCCAATACTGTTGTGTATATTGAGATTGTTGTTGAGCATTCGCGAATGAACAGATATACCTCCTTTACATATCGCTTTTAGACACTTGAGCCGCATAACGATCACATAGTGCCACGTAATTTCAAAAAATGTTACTGAAAAATATTCAGCGCATATCGTTGTGACATGAAAAATCAAATATGAATCAAAAGAAAGTTGTAATCCCGAATAGAACAACACACAGAAGGAAAAAAACGAACAAAAAAGACATTAAAAATACATTTTTCAGTTTATGGTCTATTATGACTGCCTATATATATACACCCACACACACACGCACACACACACACACAGTGTGTTCACTTTATAACTGCCCTATAGGAAAATACATGCGATTTTTGGTTTTGTTGCAGATTCATTTCCTATTAGCTTGTTAGAAGTATAAAGATAACTTTTCTGATTGAAAATTACATGAAAATTCTAATGGCTCAAGTTTCAAATTGATACGAACGATATTCGAAGAGATAAGTTAATAATGAATGAGAAGCATCAGTATTCGGGTACAAACAGAGTGCAATCAAAATATGATAATCTTTTGGAAATTCTTCCCAGACATGCAAATTGTTGGAACATTTTTCGATTAGTCGTGTATCTGTGCGATTGTGTAATTTGGTTACCGCAATAAAATGTTTTCATCATCAGAAAAAGTAGAATTAGTTAAACTTTATTATTCCAGAAATAGTGTTCGAGCTGTTCATGATATCTGACTGCAACAACATCCAGAGTATCCTCAATTTGATCACTCCGCAATTTTAAGACGCGTGAAAAAATTTTAGCTGTCTGGTTCTATTATAGATGGTCGTCACAACTTGGTAAATAATAGGCGAGAAAGCCCTAATGAAGCCCGGGTATTGGCATTTGCTGAGGGGCAGCCAAACTGGAGTGTTCGACAAATAGGTGAGGAATTAGAAATTAGTCTTATTGCAGCATTTAATATTCTAAAAAAACATTTACAATTACAAATTGAATGGCGATCGGTTTTTGGATTTATTGCAAAGGCAGATCGGTGACCTGATTTTGGAAGCTGGTGAGAACAATGAGATACAGTTCCACATGGATGGCTGTCCTGCCCACATTGATCATCGGGTTCCAAATTATTTACAGAATGCATTTCCAGATCAAGTTATTTTCCATTATGGTGATTCAGCATGGCCAGCACGATCACTAGATTTGGCCCCATGTGATTTTTTTTCACAGGGCCATTTGAAAACAAAAATTTACTACTTGGGACGATCATACGAGAGCATTCATGCCCGACAAAATGCTATCATGGAATGTTGTTAGGATATCACTACTCACCAATTAACTCAAGTTGGAAGAGAATTTTACCAGCTCCTAATAGCAGAAGGAGGACTTTTTGAGCATTTATTGTAAATTAGCACTTGAAACCTCTGATAGTTTTTAATTTTAATTTTTGTAAATTGAGAGAAACATTGAATAAAATTCATTCATGGTCTTATTAAATACACTTGGTATTTCTGTCTCAAATATTGATATTTCTTATTCATTATTTACTTATATATTTTTGAATATCATTCGTATCAATTTGAAACTGGCGCCATTAAAATTTTTGTGTAATTTTTAGTCTGAAAAGTCATCTTTAAACTTCTAGCAAGCTAATGGGAAGTGAATCTGCGACAAAACCAAAAATCGCATGAATTTTCCTATGGGGCGGTTATAAAGTGAATATACTGTATGTATTATGGGTATAATGATGTGAATTGGTCATTCGTATGAATGCCCAGGTATTAACGTAAATGTATGACCACTTATTTGACAATCATTTATACTTGGTATGTGAGTACCTTCATAAATCATTATGGGCATTTATTTTTTGCCTCCAGTATAATGGCTGGTTAAATGCGGTGCTTTTTTATTTATTTTTTTAGGTATTAATTTTTTTGTAAATAAAAAAAAACTTCTTTGTGCCTTTTTTCATTCAAAAATAATAATGCACCTCGCCTAATCTTCCTCTAAGGCCTAAATGAATCTTCATTCTCAAATTTGTTTCGTTTCGATGTTTCTTTTTTTTTTCTTTTTTCTTTCTTTGAAGTAATCAGTCCTCAATGCCCAAATAACAAGTAGGTAGTCAAGCAATAATAATAAACGACAATGATGTGGCTCATATTCAGGAGTGGGCAAGAATAATTTTAACTTATCTAAAAAAATAGATAATGGCATTATTCGAATGATAATAATTTAAGTTATTTGTTATCCATTATTTGAATAACCAATTAGAGAAAATTGACCATCTGTTACTCGCATAAACAAATAATTTACCAAATGATTTTTGAATTATATTTTTCTTCCTAAATTTCAAAACATTTTCATTTTCGGCATAAATAAATCCCTTTCAAATTTTGGTAGTTTTTTCTGTGGGTAAGTAAAGTGCTACTCAATTCATTGCCACTTTGCCAGTTACAACCCTTCAAAACGTTTCAAGTTATTTCTGTTTGTTTAAAACAAGGAAATGAAAGGTATATTTTAGAATTTTGACCACTTATAGGTTATAGACTAAAGTTATAGCTCCTTTAATTTTGCAGTCAGGTCAAGTCAAACAATTTTTTTATTCATTTTCAGGTACACTAGTTTAGCTTAGTGCACAAGTACAGCATATGCTAATGTGGTGTTGGCTACTCGAATGTTTATTTTATGAAAATTTTTTCAGCTCAAAAAAAGAAAACACATTATTTGATAAAATTTGAATAAAAATCATTCATTTTTCAATATTTTATTCTCAGTTCGATAATTATTTAGCTCTAATTCTTTAAAAATGACTGTTATCCACTTCAAAAATATTACTTAACAAATCAACACTCAATGTTGTAAATAATCTAAAATCATCCGAAAATTATTCGGTCTTTTTGGAAAAAAATTATCCCTTATCTGATTACAAAAATACTCGGATAACTTTATTTATCCTTCATCCGTTACAGCCAGGACCAGATAACCTTATCCATTATTCGAATAACAGAATCGTCTTCCATGCCCACTCCTGCTCATAGTCTAGTCTTATTTACCTATTCGAGAGATCTTTGCGCAAATTATTTTGGCCCCCTACAAACAATAGATCAACGTTTCCCCATGACGAATGTGTTGATTGTACTCGGTTTTTTCTATCATTATCAATACCTCGTTATTCGCGCGCCACATATATATACACATAGTATAAAAAATTAAACTTCTTCGAGATATATATAAATACTACCTATCTACGTTTCAATTAGGTAAATATGTTAAATATCGCGTGTAAAGGTATTTTTTCCATAATTTTGTTGATAATCATTGTGATTATGGAGTGTAAGACGTGTTTATTCTTTTATGCCTGTTAGATATTTAACTGTGAGGATAGTTAAGATTAGCTATAATTAGAAAGAAAAAAGTTTCAAACATGCATTGGTGTAGTAACCGTCACTTGTCGTATGTTGTTAATAATATTATAGAGAGGAAACAAATTCAGTTACCTTCCCTAAGTTATGTTAGTGTTCGCCATCAGCACAAATATTTTTGATTGTTCCTCCTTTGAATTAATTACCTATTTAGAATTCAGATTCATGGGCAATTTTATAGCGACAAATAATTAATTGATTTTTATGAACACATCGCAAGAGCTACGAGTGTAATTAAATTCAACTAAAATTTGAAAAAAATTGTTTGCATACTATATAGAAATTTAAAGCTTATACTTCTTTCATCCGATGATCTGATGTTATAATTACGATAAAACTTAGGCTTGTAACGAGTAGCCTGTACGACAAAAATAACGAAAACTAAAAATGGCTGTAAATCCAGCAAAGACGTTTTATTTTTGATGTGTAAACATCCTTAGTAGGTACCTATTGTGAATTACATTACAATTGTCAGATTCGCGTAACTGTAACTTACAATTTTAACTCGTGTTTGTGTACGTTACATGATGCGTGTGGGTGTGTGGTTGTGTGTGCGCACAGTGCGTTGCGCACGCACACAACTACACTGTTATTATATTTACCCATTAATCCTTCATAAGTAAACTCCCAGCGGAACTCACGCCTTTATTTTGTTTTAAAATTCAGCTTAAAAACGTTTTGCGGTCAGTTCGTAGCGTATCGATGGGATATTGGTAGTTCATCAATCATCATGCATAACAGCTGTACTTATGAGAATACTCTTCAGATTGAGGCGCGCCGCGGATGCTTGGGAGTGGTGGAACATTAACTTGAAAATTATACGTATTATCTACTATCAGGAAGGCGTTTACAACGTGTCTATAAAGTTTATCGCGAAGTTTATGAACACTTTAAGGCGTTTACAAACATTCTATAAATTTTACGAACACGTACACATAATTTGATGAATTTAACAGACTGGTGATAAAAATAATATTCTAATAGAGTACTTGGGCAGAAATTTCAACAGAAATCATTTAATGTGCGTATTATAGTAATGACGAACGAATATTAAGAACATCATTAATGGATAAATGATTCGTGAAACAAATTAATGCCTTGATCACGAGTAAAACGTGTGACTGATGACGACTTCAACGAAAAACAATAACAACTACCAATAATTCCTGTTTATAGACATAATATTCCCAAGATTTCGTTTTATAGACACCTCCGTAGGTGTCTATCAAACTCGATAAAGCAGATGGGTGAGTTACAAAATTTTATAGAAGTTTTATAGAGGTTTAAAGATATCGATAAACTTTATGTACACGTCGTAAAAGTAAGAGCCTTTCAGGCATCAACTTTTAGGCGCACAATCGATTTGTTTTTTATCGATTCGCGCGCAGTTGATTGACGCCCATTTACGTTAATGTCCAAACATGGCGGGCATTCAGATCATTGGCCGGATTCACGACATTGCCCGTGACATGTAGCTAGGCTACCTACCTATAATTACGTAATTACGTTAACCAACTGAAACCCAAATCGTTGAAAAAACCTCACTTTGTCGATGAAGATGACGATGAAAACTGGTAATAAATTTTGTAAGAATGACACTCGGTTTTTTTTGTTGAACAAAATACTGGAATAAACGTTGAAACACGACTCAAAATGTCAAAAAGGGCCAACCAAATGAAGGGAAGGTAGAAGAGGATGAGAGACGATGTTAGTGGTTTCATGGTATATATACTTACTTTTAAGAATTGTTGGGTCTTAATTACTGCACACGGTGCGAATTCTTGGAGGCGGGTGTGCTGCTACGAAGCATTCTGCGAAAGGACTGGGAAATCGTCGACGTAGCTGTGGCTGGAAATGCCGGAGAAATATTAATATGGAGCGAGAGTCGGGTTCGTTTTTGCATTAGGTACTTACTTACCTACCTACCCATACCTACAGAACAGATGCGCGTGGAAGGAAGAGAGTCAGGAACTCGTTGAAAAAAAAATAGTTGTTCCAGTAACTGCGTAGAGTTGCTGGAGTTAGCTGGCGGTACGACGCTGCGACAAATAGCGCTGCAGAATGCGGTTGGTGGGTAGCGGTAGGCTATAGGTATACGTAGGTTAGGTACGTAGCTATAATTTATTATACGTATGTATCGCATCTAATGCTCCGACATTATTCGTTAGGCTCTCGGGGAACATCGGAGGTGTATGTGTAGAGCGTTGAGGGATACTGGAGGAGGAAAAGGCGAGATGAAAGCATCATTGACGACGAACAATGATGGCCGTTAGATTACATCGTGGCCAACGAAGATCGAGTTGAAACGATCTGAGAATTAAGGAAAAAAAAAAATCAACGTTTTCCACCGAAAATAAGCGGAAAAAATCTGGTTTTTTCTCCAACGATCATCTTCATCTCTCGTAGCGTATTACAAATCGATAAAAATTTTCAACGTAAAATTTTTGATGGCTAAAATCACTTTTCAAGTCCTCTATTTTGCTTTTTCGTTCTTCCTCTCTGCTCTCCCAACCGCGCATAGGGAACGTATAAGAGCTGAGATTTCAGTTCGCAAGTTCCGAGCAGATAATATTTTAACTTCATCGTCTCGCATTCTTAATTCCAAAATGGTTGGGATTTTAAACTGAAATATGAGTCGAGTCACTCTTCGACGCTTTTCCAGGAAACCATGTCGTATTAGTCAAGAGTCATTTTTCTGTTTACTTAGGTAGGTACCTATTTATATTTAGTTTCGTTTCAAGGTATGTAGAGCGCATCAGAGAACTTCATCCTCTCCACTTCTCTCATATTAGGCTGTATTCCGATCGTCTGGTAATTTACGGTATCTCAATTATCGCCGTTAAAATGCGACTACTGTTAATGCGGATATTTTGTCTACAGACAAAGTCGTCCCCCCTTTACCACGAGAATTACGCTTTGTACACGAATTTGCTTTCCAAGTTATTTGTAATTTTGTAATTGTTTTTGTTTCCCCCTCGTTCTAGGTATGAAATTGGAGCTGGATGCGCGAAATGAAACTGTGAAACAGATCGCGAAGAAAGTTAACAACAATTTGAAACGTAATTCCGCTTTTATACGATTTAGTTTAATCATATAATATTCATTCTGCGATAAGCGTATGCTCTATTATTTTGAATTGCTTCTCAAATTGTTCGTTTATTCCACGTCTACGATTGTGTGGCTTTATTGGGCCAAAAATGAAAAAATGATGAAAAATTTATTTCAGTTTTTTTTTTTTCGATTTTTTTTCGATTTTTTTCGATTTTTTTCGATTTTTTTCTTTTTTGCGACGACTAGAAATTGGTAAGTTTGATCTGTGCGAATTCGTCTCGAGGGTGGACGAGTTTATATATTGTTCTTTTGATGGAAATCGAAAAATTGTTACCCCCTCGATCGAATTCTCTCTTTTCTCCTTCATCCGAAAACAATTCTCTTTAAATAAGCGATTCAAAATTAAGAAGTGAAATCTTTGTGAAAAACAGTAGGTAGACTACCATTTGATTTGGGTGCAGATCGGTCTTACAATACGTCCAGTTGTGTCGCATTTTTGGGCAGTTTAAATTTGAAGGTTCTAAAATTCGTATTGTTTGAGTAATAGTCATCGAATGAAATTTGAACTATTTTAATTTTTATACTAAATTTCGTTAAAATTGGTTTAACGGTTCATGCGTTGGTGGAGCGTTTAGAGAGGTAAACAGTTCAAATCTGTATCTATACTAGGTATTTATTTCTATACTTCCTATGTACGCGTATATTTTATACTAATATATGAAGAGGAAAATTTGAAAAAGTGTATGTTAAGGGTAATCTCAGAATCTTTCAAACCGCTATTGATGAATTTTTGTACATGCATCCTTCATGAACCTAGAAAGGTTCTAGGCTTGGTTTTATTGTTTTATCACTTTAGAAAATCTATTTATGAAGGAAAATCGATAAAGACTGCATTAATAGCTTTGCGTATGTATAAAGTGAACAGAGGAAAAACATTATGCAAACTTATTCGAGCTTCGGATCATCTAGTGCCCTTTTGCTGATTCCTAAATTTATATTATAGGACATGTTTTTTGAGGCCTTGAATTCGAATTTGATGTTAATTTTATTATTAGATCCATTCTCCAATTCTCAGTGGGTACAAAAACGGGAGATTTTTTCATTTTTAGATTTTATTGTGTACTTAATATGTCTGTGAACACGTAGCTCACGATTAGGGTCAAAGGTCTTAAGCATCTGTCAAACAAAGCTGAGACCACGAGCAGCTAGTAAATTTATATGCCCTTTAACTGTTATTCCTTAAAGAAGTATTTATTTACTAATTTGTGATTTGGGATTCGACACTCCTGTGGGGCGCGCTTACGTCGTTTGCTAATAGTGGCTTGAAAACAGGATGATGGACGATTTTGAGTAAGTTTTCTTCAGAAAAACTACTTATTAAACTTGGTGTGGTATTAGCCCCCAGAATTGGGGAGGGTCCGTTTTTTTGTCCGATACTCACGAAATTTGGTACGAACATTTGTTCTAAACCAAGGACCAGACCTATTGATTCTGGTGCGGATTGGCCGGACAGTACTTTCGGTACCACCATTTTTGTTTTTATTTTGGCTATAAAATTCTCAATTTTGCAACAGTAGTCACGAAATTGGGAACAAATATTTATTTTGATTCGTTTAATACACTTCCAAGTTTGGTGTGCGAATCGACTGGACGGTACTTTTCATACAACCATTTCGGTTTTATTTTTTGGTATAAAATGCTCAATTTCACTACCAACATCCACAAAATTCAAAATCAATATTCGTTTTTTTTTTTTTTTTTAAATTGCAATTTTTTTTTTTACAAAAATTATCAACATGTTCACGTTTTTGGTTTTTTTATTTTATAACTTTATCGCATTTTTTTTTTTTATTTGAAATTTTTTACTTAATTATTTACCATAAGTACTTTATAATTTTAATTAATTTTTAATTTTTTCAAGAAATAATGCTTTTAAAGTCACATTGTCTAATATTTTGTCAGCAGGTGACACATTTCATACAATCATAACATACAGTTTACGCATATGAAGTTATAGAGAAATAATGTTACCATTAAAATTCATAATTATTTTTTCTCGAAGACCCATTTTTTCTAGCGAAGCTTGCTGCGGTTTTTTTCGTGATTTTTGAAAATGGTATTTTTCGATAAGAATCACTTTACATGTCAATGTAAATCATTTTTTAATAAATGATTGAAAATAAAATCAATACCAAGCATCTTTAACTCAAAACCAACCTTGAAGGCATTAATTGAGGATTTATTTTGTATCGACTTCAGTGGATTCATATCCATTATCCCGTTTTCAAAGGTTACAAAAAAATACGCCAGATGTCAGCCACTTTGTGTGTCAAGTCCCATTTGGAAACAGAGAAAACCTACTTTATATCTACGTATTGTGTGGTTTAAAAAATTTATAATCTTAATTTTCTATGAAATTTGAACTAGCACCCAAGAAGGATATCGTTTGAGGTGGATCTAGGTTTGGCGATTGCCCTTCAGAATTCCGTCAGAGGTTATTTTAAACGAATAGTTGGAAATATAACGATTTGAATTGTTAAAAAAAAAAACTTATCAGGTTTTCCTCTTTGCTAGAGTCGCAGTAGGCATTCTTGCATTATTTTCAGGCGCGCACGCAGAGGGTCGACCGTGGGGCCAATCCTTTCTCTTAATACCCCGATCAAAAATTCGAGAGAGAGAAGGAAAAAAGCTGTAGGGCAGCAATCCTCGTTAGAAAAAAATTTTCGATGTTACGATTGCATGGAATATGTTAGCTGCTGACAAAATTTTAGACGCACAATGTGAAACATAAAAGCATTATTTCTCGAAAAAGTGGAAAATGAAAAATGAATTAAAATTATTAGGTAAATAATCATATAATTTCAAATGAATCAAAGAAAGACAACGAATTTATAAAATAAACAAAAAAAAAAGATAAACATGTGGATAATTTTTATAAAAAGGAAAGTTCATGCAAATTAGAAAAAAAAAGAAGTAAAAAAAGCTTTACCGGAATTACCGCCCGGACAGTCCCCGCCTTAATTGATAGCGTACTACAAGAAGTTGTAATGAATAATTTATTCAGAATTTCGTGGATATTGGTGCAAAATTGAGCATTTCATAGCCAAAATAAAAACAAAAATAGTTGTACGGAAAGGACCGTCCGGTCGATCCGCAGCAAAATTCGTAGCATTCTACGATAAATTCTAATAAATATTTGTTTCAAATTTCGTGCATGTTGTTCCAAAATTCCTCATTTTATGACCAAAATGAAAACAAAAGTAGCGCTACCCGGAAGTAGATACCGTCGGCACGATTTGCGCCAAAATTGGTAGAATACTACCAGAAGTTATAATAAATATTTATTCTGAATTTCGTGGCTTTCGGTGCGCAATTGAGCTTTTTATCGGCAAAACAAGAACAAAAATGGTGATACCAGAAGTACTGTGCGGCCGATCCGCACCAAAATCTTAATTTGAGCCTAATTCTTGGCTCGGTACAAATTTTCTTACCAAACTTCGTGATTATGCGACAAAAATTGCGACCTGCAGCGTGGGAACGAGAAAACGGAGCATATATGACCATCTATCTATCCAGGTATATAAGTATTACGTAATTATACGTATATGAATTTGCGTTAGGTCGTGAATCGAAGAACGGCGGCTAATACCGCACCAAGCGGTATAAGTAGATTTTTTGAAGAAAACCTACTTAAAAAGAAGATCTCATACTTTTCGTTGGTCTGCTCACCCAATTTCTGCCCGCATGTACGCCTTACACAATTCTTTTTTTCCATTCGCTCATTTAGGCGAATCGCGTTACAAAAACTAGTGTATGACACTCGTTGGCAGTGGTCTAGATGATTGCTACTTTACGCGCACGTATCTCGAATAACTATTTCTGCGTTCCTACATACTTACGTAAAAACAAATATCGACAATTGTGTTGGATATAATCTTCGAAGCTTTAATGAAACTCTAGTCTCTTTTGAATGTTGATTGTTTTCTAAAGAGTTTCCGTACGCCCACGAACATCTCGCGTTTCAACCGATCGGTATAATGATGTATAAAGAAATATCGTCGTTTTCGCAGTTCTTGAACGCGGTATCGTCCAAGAAGAGGAAGAACTGGAGAGTAAAAATCAGCTACCAGCCGGCTTGAGGATCCGTAAAACGCAACACGCGACGACGCTTCGTCTGCTGATTGACGCCATCACCGATTTTAACGCCGAGCAGGTGGACTACAAAGAGAAGTGTGAAGAACGAATTCAGAGGGTGGTTTCTATAGGTACTTATCCAATTTTATGAAATTTTCTCATTACTTTTCTGTTGAGCAACGCGGTTATCCGTCACGTCACCGATGTGCCGCAGAATATCGTCGTTAGGTTTCTCAAATATTAACGGACCGAGAAAGTGCCGGTACAACGTCCGTTTTAATATTATATTGCTTCGGCTGTTTTGCGAAGAAAATTCAAATATTACGACTGGTATACTACCTACAAGTGGTAGGTAATTCGTTTGAATGTCACGAACTGTGGCACTGCTCGATTTCGTAGAGGTCGGCGTGTCTTTTCGCACTTAATTGCGCCGATTAAACGTGGATACGCCACACGGTCCAAGTATAGGTATCGAACAATAGGTAGGTAGTCGAGCGACGTTATAATTGGACGCGACCGCTCCGTCGTGGGTACAATTGAACCATTCGGGTGTAGCTACCTAGACCTACCTGTAATATGCCGTATGCTACGTACCTATAGACCTACCTACTTCGAGCTATTCTGGCGCAGTCGCGATTCGTGGTCCGTTCGACGACGTCGCCGATTTCGAAACGATATCCTGCAGGCGATGATGAATATTGAATTACGTAATTAGGTATACGTACTGCCCCCGAAGCCACCCGCAATAATTATACGTACAATTCGTCACATGTGGGTAAAGTTTACGGACGCTTCAATATGTTTCAGCGAAAGCTGAAATCACGGATGAAAAGTTGGAGGAACTCCTGGAACAAGGCAGTTATGGATCCATATTCAACGGAGATGTAAGTTTTATGTCGCCTTCGACGTTCGTTCCAACAGTTCGTTGAACCGTCAAATTTGCCAGTTTTTTGAAGCGTCCCCGATGGAGCGGAGACGGCATAGAGGTGGTGGGTTCCTGTCCCGATGGTATTATTGGTTACAAATAAATTGTCTTTCTCGATAATTTTTCTAAAATTAAGGTCGCGTACGAACAGAATTTTCACGGTGGAGATGATGGTAGGCGAGCCACCGAAAGAGGGAATTTGTAATCAAAAACAACCGGCCATCTAAAACGCGTTGTTGATCAATTCTGCACACACCCGTATGCCTGTATCCTTTGCTGTTTATTTAACGGTGATAACGTAGAAAGTGGGAATAAAAACGAGGAGATTTTGCCATCAAAAAAAGATCGTATTCTTTTCCCAGATCATTAGTGTATGTAAGTACATATGAACATTTCTCTGCCGCAGTAGTTTTTGACTTATCGCTTGATTTATGATAGATTGTCCTATTCTTTCCCGTTGCCAGTGGCGTAGCTAGAATTTATTTATTTTTTGTGGTCGGAGGCCATGAAAGTTCTGATCGGGGGGGGGGGGTATCGCAATAATAGTGAAACGAAGTTTTTTTTTGTTTTTTTCATTTTTGCTTGCTTCCTAATATCATCCACGTTGACAGTTTTCTTTCCAATTATCTTACGGGCTACCAGGGAGTGTATATACCCCCACCCGTAACTCCATTCCTTCCTGTTGAGCATCTTCAGTTCCTTTGCATTCTCTTAACATTTGAATTTCAGTGCGTACATCTAAACTGAAAATTCCTCATTTTTTGTGTTAACTTTTCAAAAGTTGATCACTGTTCTCACTGTACGCTTTTATTGCAGTTACTAATTCTTTAAAATATTACGTATAGGTATACAGGTACCTACCTAATTTAATTAGTATGAGTCTATCGGAGTGCGCCGTATTAAAGTTTGATTATTGTAATCACTTGCATAGAGGATTTATTCTCTCTCAAATCATCTGCAACTGCGGCACGTCAATAGATTGTGATCTCTCGATTCAGATAGAGGCGCCGTTTCTAATCCCGAGCTAGTCGCCTTTTCACTGTGACTTTCTAAAATGTTTTGAAAATATTTTACACTCCTGAAAGCGTACTTATCTTTTGAAAAACTCGTTTTTAGCGTAATTTATTCATTTATTTAGTTGATCTTGTTCGCTTCAACGAATGACCCTTCAACGTATGTATGAATGATTAAGATGTCCCCGAAATTATGCAACGAAAACTTCTATTTTTTACCCTTCCGCCTCCGTCGCTTCGGCTGATGGTCCGATCGATTTTATAATTGGAAGACTATTGTGTAAGCAGGATATTGGTAATCCACGTAATTTTAAATTTGTGTTATTTTCTTTTTCGAAAATTTTTAGCGATTCTTACCTTTTGTCTGAAGTTAGTCGCCAAATGGCCATCAGATCAAATAGATGCAAAAATGAGTTGTTCTACGTTGGAAATTTTAAATTTCACAAAAACGTTTTTGCACTCATTCGGAAAATTTTAAAATACCCAATATGTAAGAAAATAAGTGACTAAGATTTTCTCGCGAGGGTGAGTATTTTCAGTTTTGTAATTCTGTGTTGGGTACGGAACCAAGATGTGCGTTCGGTGGCGGAGAGGATGTGCTCGTAACTTCAAACAATGCCTCAGAGTCCAATAATATTGGAATAAGTATTTATGAAACACGTACCTAGGAACGCAATTGAAGAAGTCACGCGTCGTATTTTGTATTTTCCAGTGACTTAGTTGAAGAAAAACTGATTTCCTTTTAGAATTGGCGAATGAAACTATATGGTATAGGTATACTTATAATTCAAAGTGCTGTGCTCTCTCGATCATCTTCTGTTCCCCGAGCTCGATCGTCTTCGTTATATTTTCTTACTTCTGATTCGCTTCACCCTGTATTTTCATCCCCTCGGCCTCCCTTCGGCTTCCGGATTTTGTCTGAAAATCACGGATGACTTTAAATTATTTTGAACCGAACCCGTGCGGAATTTGAGTATTTTTCTTGGGCTTTTGGAAATTCTGATGTTTGGCTTCAGCAGGGTCAGCAAACGATTAACGAGTTACATATATTCTTTTGGTGTTTCAACGAATGTTCGAACGTAACGTACGTTTTTACCATCGTTCGAGATGAATTTATTGAATTTAAATTTAACCGATTCGTTAACGTTTTTCTCTCATTACAGATCATTACAGAAACTATGGAAGTGAAAAAAACTCTGGAAGAGGTGCAAATACGGCATCAAGAATTGATAAAATTGGAGAAAAGTATAATGGAATTGAAAACCTTGTTCGTAGAGATGGCGTTACTCGTCGAGCAACAAGTAATACTTATATAAAAACGCATGTGATGTTGTAGGACCGGTTTTTCCAACTAACTGTCAGCTGTACATTTAGCCATTCAGTTATATGGGCTTGTGAGAGAGTTCGATTTTTTCCATTCGCTAAATCGGCGAGTTCAAGTTTTTCTACGAACAATTTACTTATGGTAGTCTCCGGTTTATCAGGTCACGGCACAACAGAATTTCCCTTTGTAGCTATGAGCTACCTGTTGGCGGGTATGGCCGATCATCGGCAAATAATAAAACAACAAATTAAAATGCCCTAAATTTTAGCGCGCTCGAGGACACATTTAAATTCAAATAAAATAAAAACAATAAAAGTAAATAAATTTATTTTCCCTAATAATAAATTCGCCGTGAGCGCCTTGATTAGGCTAACCATTTAGCCTAGGCTTGTTCACGTTGAACTTTCTGACCAGTTTCTTTTTCGACTAATTTTTCATTTCCTTTACACCACTATTATATCACCTCCTCGGCCACGGCAGTATTTCCCATGTGTGTGTGTCTTGGTACCATCTCTTATTATAAACCAGTTCCTCCCTCTTTAATTTTTCGATGTAAACTTTTTTCTGCTGCTCCATTCAGCCAGCGTTTGCTTCTCAAACTCCAGGGTGAGATAATGGAAGGGGAAACAAGTTAAGTAACGTAGGTAACTCGATGCTAATTTAACTAGTAACGTTACTAAAATGCTACCAAATTGCTAGATATAATGAAGTAACATTATTGTAATATTATTACTTTAATAATTTTATTACTATAATAACAAAAACAAAATTAAACTGAAAATTCCATCAATAACGTTAAGGCCATTTTCATTTTTAAACGTACGATTAATATAACAGAAGCGAATTAATCTTGTTCTGCTTCTGTTAATTCTGAAAAGTCAATTTTTTACATATATTTTTCCACCCAGAAACTATTTTGTTGATTATCGTATTAATACTTCGGACCTTCAGTAGGCTTTTTTTTTTTTTTTTTGAAGTTTGATTTTTTCCAAATGCTACAAAGGAAAAAGGGTAAGGGGGCACAAAAATTTGAATTATGTAAAATAAGATTCATATTCAACCCTGAATTTGCAATTACATAACTTGACATTATTATAACAAAATCAAAATTCCAAGTATCATTACCACTAAAGTAAGGGTAAAAAAATAACCATTTAATAAATGTTACAACACAAAACCAAAATCTGTTGGTTACTAATACCAAAATCAATAACAAACCATTTGCCAATTGAATACCAGTACTTAAATAACAGTACTACTTTTGGTCAGTAACATTACAGTCAAAAGAAATGAAACTGATATGTTATCTCACCCCTGTCTCGAACAGGCAGCGCACCGTATTATTTTTCATGCTTTTTATGTCGGCATTTATTTCAAATTATAACGTGATGTATTTTTTCACAATCATGTGCTAATTTTTCCCTGGCAATGGGCCACCGTGGACAAAACCTCGGTGAAGTAGATCGATTTTTTTATTTTGAGTAGCACTTCGAATGCGTGGTCTTTTGGCATACTGCTTCAAACGCATTTTATAAAGTGGTAAAACAAAAACCTAGCTAATTGTGCTGGTTAAAGCTAGAATTTTTTGCAATCATTACTTTGTATATTACTACATATGGACTGCTCGAAAAGCTAGGAAGTAGAGAAACGAAGTTGAAGATATCATGTGCCAAGATGGAGATGGGAAAGTCTAGGGTGTAACGGGCCCTTATAAATAACCTTCTCAGTTATTATAGCTGCCCAAAATGGCATACTTATGCAGTTTGCAATCTACGCCTAACGCCGATGCCGGTACGGTAGATGTGGCAAATATTTTGCTGATTTATTCAAAATTTTTCGGTGACCTCCTTATAATTCGGAATTTTCAGACTCCGGATGGCTAATTTCCACGTTCCTCGTTTGGATACTTGCGACATCAGACTACGAGAAAATTTCGTGGAGCAGCGATTCGTTAATTATTTTCTGATAGGTATATTGAAACATCTTCTGCTCAAATATGCGGAAATCTCGATGAATCTCATTATGTATCAAATTCAAATTTGCTGGCGCGAATGTGTTCTCACCATCTACATCGAGTTCCATCGCCAGATTTATAGATTACTTGAATGATAAAAATGCAATAGAAACTAACTTTTTTTCGTCTATTCTCTATTGACCGATAGATGTGACTGTAATTTTTTTTTTTTTCCATCTATATATACTTATAGATACACCTTATCGTAGCTCTTATAATAAATCAACAGACATAATGATTGATTAAGAAATCTATTCGCATCTGGCCATTAAAAAATTTCAATAAATCTCGGAGCTACCTATTGAACAAAATATGAGAATTCGCCTTTTTTTTCTAGGTTTAAATTACTGTTATAATAATTGTACCTTACGTCAATTACCAAAATAATTTCACCAGAAGAAAACAATGTGCTTAATATTCGAGAAAAATGTAACGATCTAACCTTCGGTACTTAGTCGAAAAATAAATGCAATATGTGTACGAGTAGGCATACCGAGTGGAAGATTTAAGGTCGTATTCCAGATTCTGTACAATCATATCTGCAAACTATGATCCTTTAATAATTCCATAACTATAATCCATTTCATATAAAATAACGCAGCGAACCAAAATCGCAATCAATACTCGTACGTAACCCTAATAATTGAATAACTTCGTAGGCATATACATATACATATGTACAAAAATCATGATGGTTCACCGGGTGCTTCTCATTAAAATGACAAATATTTTTTTAAATGCCAAAAATTATGCAAAAATGGCCAATAACCTAATCTGAAAAGGGTATAAATGTTATTTACCTATTCAGTTAAAGTTTTCGAGACGCAGATAATGGTCATCGTAGATTCGATTAGAGGGAACAGTTATCAAAATTTTGGGATGCTACAATTTTTTTCCCCGAGCATGTGATGGGCCAAAGATGGCTCTCATTTGGTTACTTACTTTCAATTTTTTTTTTTTTTAGGGTGATATAGTCAACAGCATCGAACATCACGTCTTGCAAGCTGGCGAAGCGATGGAAACGGCTAAAGTAGCAACCAAAAAAGCGATGATCTACCAAGAAAAAGCTCGAATGGTTTGTACTTGTCGAAATATGCGCGCAATATTAATTAACACCGTTTCATCTTCTCTTCTCTTCTTCGTCTTGTCATCTGTCCTCACTCCTGCACGAAGAGTTGGCTGTAAAGTTTTTATTTAATTTTCAACCCTTAGAGTACTATCCGTCCGACTCTTTAATTGTTGTAACAATAACTGGATGTACCCATCATTCTCTTCAGTTGATATAGTAATGTATATACATATATGTTAAGGAAATTGTGATTAATTGGGCATTTTTCGTAACGCCTAATATGACGAGGAAATTTAATGAAAAGTGCTGCAAACCGGACCCAGTTAATAATGCCTACTCCATCTTGAACAGTTCTGTAAATTTTGAAAAAACTCGATTATTGAAATGTAGAAACTTAATTAACAAATTATTCACTTATAAACTTATTACTGCAGTTCTGATTGTCGGGACATTTTGAATCTCTCAATTTTTTTTTTATACCTACATTTTTCGGACTCGCAGCCCTCTCTACAACCTTATGGCCTTTAGATAAAGATGACAAAAAGCCATTTGTCTCTTTTTTGTCACATTTTGTGTTTATCGTTTATCATTTATTGTATTAGTCATGTTTCGGTTCACAGCAATTGACTAAAATGATGAACTGTTTCCGTTTCTCATTTGAATAATTTTTCATCTTGGAGTAAAAATAGAAAAAAAAAAATACGTATTTGACCAGGATTTAAAAAATTTTAAATACTGAAAAATTTAAAAAAAAAAAAAAGGAAACGGAAACTGATTACTGAATGAGAAATTTTGGTAAAACTGTGGCAAATATAACGGAAATGGAAACGAAAATGATGGAAAGGGGAGTGAAAAAGAACTAAACATTATGCTAAATTTCAGAAACTCAACGAACGGAAACAAAATGAAGAAAGATAGTGTCAGACCCTTAGTGCAGCCCCTTTTCCAACTCGGGCTACGTACTCAAATTTCACAAAAGTAGCATAATATCGGAAACTATCGATATCATTTTCGTCATAGAATTTTTTTTCGATAGTTTCTTCTCGATTTACTTAATATTTTAACCAAATATGTCTGCTTCTGATTTTTTTTTTTTTTTTTTTAATATGCCTGTGAGGTGCCAAATGACATCTTTTTCGCTTTTTTCGTGTGTGTTTTTAATTATTTTTTGTGTGCGATGAGGTGAGCTGTGACTCCTGCCTCACCGAAAAAATCAGAAAAAAGGGTAAAAAGAGGCAAAACGTAGGAAACCAAAGAAAAATAAAATTAAGTGTGGGCGATATGCCGATAAATTATTTTCTCACTGAGATGTATAATAGTATTATTTTAAGCAGGTTTTTTGTGAAAATCTTACGAATTTCAATCGCATGAAACGTTCAGGGGGTGGAGATAGGTAAGTTTATCGTCTCATAATTCAAGAAAAATTCTGGCACCAGAAACTGAAATTCAGAGTACGTAAAATTATATCTGAGCCACTTTCTTGTAACCAAGGTATTGGTCACAATTTTTTGTCCAATGGTCAAGAAATTTAGTACGAACGTTAGTATGAAGCCAAAGATTTGACCTATTAATTTTTGTATGGATCGTCCGGACGGTACATACGGTTTTTATTTTTGTTTTTATTTTCGCTATAAAATACCTAATTTGGAACGAATGGTGGCGAATCTGGAAACAAATATTCATTTTAATTTATTGTAACGCGCTACCAATTTGGGTGCGGATCAGCCGGACGGTACCTCCATGAAGTCGATTTTGGTTTCGATTTTGAAAGAGTTTATGGTTTTAAACTGTGTGATTATAAGTCAACAGTCGCAAAATTTAATGCAATCATAAATTACGATTCATTATCAACTTTTTAGCCCCCAAGTTTCTACTTTCTGGAAACCTACTTTTTCTGACAGAGCTGCTACTGTGTTAGATTTTTTTTTAAACCTACGATGACGACATAAAATCCACACATTCATATTCAAATTCGAATTTTCAATTTTCCTGGGGGGACCTATGAAATTCCTTGGCCCCACTAAAAAAATCCTAGCTAGCCCATGGACATTGTGTGTTCAAGCAAAATTAATGTAGACGAGACACTATCGATACTATCGATAGTTTTTAAATATCGATATCGAAACTTTTTGATATTTGACATCTGTAAAATTTCAAAGAGGGCATAATTACCGCGAGGAAATGTTTTTTTTTGGGGAAATTTTCAAATTTTAGTATCGCGAGTCAGTGGTCTGTCTTGGGCGGACAATGTCGGCGTCACGCATCTCGGTGCTACAGGCCTGGGTAGCATTTCTCAATCCTTGGTATACTGAACTGACGAATGAGCTTGGAAAATATTTCAAGTATTTATACTTGAATATAATATTGTCTGCAAGTCCCGAGGCGGCGCTTTGGCTTGTGCCAGCCCTGGATTTTTTCTGTTATGTAGGTTAACACTGTAGAATTTGTTGTTTTGGCAAAGGCAACAAATTTCTTTTTTTATGTCTATGTGTGGCTGTGTGGGTAGTGGCGCTTGCTCATCGAATGTAATGAAAAGTATTGGCGAAATAATTTAGTGGCATAATACTGTCAAATAATTTTGACGAACGAATTAATTATTATTGTTATTGAAAGATTATGGCTGCGAAATTTTGACGTGAATTATTTCCAAAGATCAATTGCTGGAAAATTTTATCATTATTTTATCTTGATTTTGTTTATCAATTCAATCTGTATATGTTTATTCATTATTCATTCCCTAACTGCCTACTAGTTCAACTGACAATGAGTTATATACACGTATGTTCTCCATGTTGATATTTTATGACGAGATGGAATTTGTTTGATGCATCCACTTCAAAATAAGAATAGACGAACATCATTTAAAAAGTTGAGGAAATATTTCTCAGCTGTAGTGTAGGATCAGGGTAGAGTATAAGAAATTTTTGCTATCCAGTATTCAACAATGAGACACTAATTTTTGTAATAAGGACAGGCTGTATGTACATACGTATGTATGTATGACAAAATTTTGTTTGATATTTTTGATGTTTCTCTTCTCATTTGAATTTGCAATAGGTAGATTGTGGAAATCATTGATCAAGTAAATTTTTGTGTTTGTGTAGGTATCTGTGTTGATCTTTTAGGTGTTGAATTTTTCAACATTCTTTGAGACACCTCCACTGTTCTTCTTTCTAACCTCGTTTTCTTTGATCTTTTCCTTTCTCACACCAATTAAAATTCCATTCTCTCTCTTTTGCTATTGTTGTCTAGCCAAAAGAGTGTCCAAATTCTTTGATATTTGTCGGCAGACATGTGTAATATGCATTTTTGTCACTTTCACCCACCTGTATGTCTACCCAAAATGGTAGTGAATTATTTCATAGAGACAATGTACTGGCACTGGCCGGATTTTTCAGTCTGAAAGGCGGTAATCGGCCTCTTCGAAGTGAATTTATTTCTGACCACTACTCTATTCTCATCCCTCATAATTTTGTCTTTCCAAGAATTTTATGTCAATTCTAAGACAGAGGAATTTTTAATAATTTACTTTGTCGACGAATTTGTCTGTTCTTTTTTTATCTCATCTTCAACCTTGTGTCCATATAAACTCATTTTCCCTGACTTGAGGATCATATTTTTCATCTCTACTTCTTACAGTGCACTTCCCAGTGGCACTAAAGTTTATTGTAAAAACATCTATTTGCATGTTGAATTTTGCCATCATTGCATAGTAATTTTATTTTGTCAAAGTTGTGCGCAGTGAATTTTAGTTACAAAATTATTGTTCAAAAAATGAATTGTGCTTTCTTTTTTCAAATTAATTCGAAAAGTTTCAGAAAAGTTTTGGTGATCCAGTGAAAGTTTCTCGAAATATGTTCGATGTCTGAAACGCAACAGATTAGTATATTTGGGAACTTGAAATTTTTGATTCAAATCTTTGTCAAATTTTTGTGGACAAAATTGTGCTTCAGATGTAAGTTTCTCCAGTGAGTGAAATTTATGTTTTCACTTGAGATTCGCTCTCATCTGAGTAATTATAATTTTATTTTGGACTTTTTCTTTTGTAAAACTGTTTCGAATAGAAGCTGAAAGTAAATTTTTGGACTATTTTCAGAATAAATGTGTTTTATCCCAAAACGAAAATCTTCTTTATTCAAAACTAAAATTACTCCGAAAATTATTGGGAAGTTTTTTCTCGAGAATCCCTCGAGTTGAAGCAGAATTCTATGAAACAAATACAGTCAAACTTTTGATTCGAATCTAAACGAAGTTCTCCTGGAAAATTCGTTGGTTTTGTTGACGTTTTTCTCTGGCATTCACGAAATTTTATCTGCTTCATCGTTGGTAAATTATTTTGTCAAATCGGTCTAACCGTCAATGAATTCTTGTCAACACTGCAAATCTTCATGGGGTCTGATTGCTGCTCCAAAAACTTCACTTCATCCAATTGGGATATGTGCGTCATCAACAAAAATTTGTAAGAATTTACTACTTATTTGTAAATTGGATTATCTGATACTTCATGGTATGTGTCCTTTTTATCAAGATAATTATGAATAAAATTATTTTAATTGCTTTTGGATCGGATAATTTTGTGAAAATGTGTTAATTTCCTCCCAACGAGGTTTGAGACAAAGAAAGGTTGGATTGATTGGGAGTAGGATATAAAAGGGTTTAAGGGTGAAATACTTGTTGTTTTAAAAAAGAGGTTGGAATAATACACATGCGAGCCAAGATTGAGGGATCTGTATCCACGATTCCTGGCTTATGTGGAATAAATTTATTTTTTATTTGAAATAAATTCGTGTTAGGGAAACTGGTGAACGTAAAAATATGTGATGGGATGCCTGTTAATAATTTTATTTTTGACAAGTGGGTACCCCCCTTGAATATCACAGCAGGTTGGCGAAAAGATTTCAGTTTAGAGATTAGGTTAGGTATATCTTACTCTATACGCGATTTGTTAATGTTATCGCACTCATATTAATGATCTGATACTATTTATAATAGAGTTGGCAAATGATGGGAAGATATGCTTCCTTTCCGGATGATGAAAACCTGAAAGGTGAAGATTGCTTTTTTTTATTACTCTCTGAAAAATTGAATGCGAATCTTTCCCAGCCTTAACTCTTGGTAAGGACCTTGTAAACTTGGTGGTAGGTGCCTACAATGTCTCGTGTAAACTCGACGTACAGCCACACTGCTTTGAACTGGTTGTCGTCGATTTAAATATAACAATTGATAGGCTTACGTGCAAAAATATGACAATTAAATTAATACCTGGATATCAAATTCGTTGCCCATTTTCTTGTAATAATTAATGCGGGACTGTATATTTATGTTTCAGAAAAAGTTGATACTGCTGTCGATAGCGTTCATTTTCATCGCGTTAATTTTGCTGTTTGTGTACACGAAAGTAAGAGCTCTTCTCGGCGGTAGCGAAAAAGATTCCAACAGCAGTTAACGAGAATTTTTTTTTCATTTTTGTTTCTGTTTCTTTTGTTTTTTGTTTTTTGTTTTTTTTTTTGTTTTTTGTTTTAAACATTCTAACCATGGCTGTGATAATTAGCGTTATCTATGTACATATAGGCGAATGTCTCAAATTTTTTTTGTTGATGTTCATTAGGAATTTTTTAAGCATCTGTCGCGTGAACGATTAAAGTTTGCAGTGGGCACTCATCTATTTTTGTAATTGGGTAAGGACGGCTAATTGGTGAGGTGATCAGTGAAGAATTCATTGTGAATGTTTGAAAGTTTCTTCCTACATCATGCTCTTTGAAAAAGTGGAGTTTGAGGTTGTCTATATTCGAACGCTCACCTGCTGCGTCTAAATATATATTATACTAAATGTAAATGATGAAATGAAGCTTGAGTTTATTAATTCCCACATTCCCACTACTTACTTCATTCGACCAATTGTGCATGTTATTAGCCCATTTGTCTTCCCCCCCCCCGCTCATTTCATTCCGAAGTTTTTCGACTAGATATATCTATTACCTACCAGTTTATTTGTTTCTCTTCATCATCATCAGTCCGTATACTTGTTTGTAGATAATATATCCACTGTATTAAATCATTGATTTTTAACCTCAAAGATTTACTGATCGTTTTTCAAATTATTTCACTCTCTGTGAATTTTTCTTGGATTTTGACGACGACGTCAGTTTCACTCAAATTCAAGGGGAGATTTGAACCTTTCAGTAATTTTAAGATTATAAAAGTAAACCTACTTTCAAGCTGGCGGGGTTATCAAATACGAACCGTATTTAATAAAATATTTAATTCTTCGATAAAACACCATCAGAAGTTAGATGTTGGGAACATCCATGACCCATGGGACGATTTTTGTACTTTTCTTACTATGGTTCCCTTCCCCAACTAATCAAGTCTACAGAGAAATTTTTTTTCTCAACATGTAGTATGAACCTTTGTCTAAAAACTTCACACACAAACTTCTTCCAATTCCTTCACAATTCTTCATAAAACGACTTTTACATTACTCATTTTTTTGTCCCATGGTACTATACCCTGTAATACCGTGGGATATACACCCTTGTACCATGGGACATTCATAGAAAAACTTTTACTAAAAATATGATCTATCGGCATAATTAATTTGCTCCAGCAAAATTCAACATCAATCGGCACAAAAATAATTTGTTTCGGCTTATTTGTCATTTCATCATTGTTTTGTTGAAAATAAAATTGCGGTCTACCTACTAAACTTACAAACCACCCTTTCTTTTTTGATTTTTAAAATTTCTACAGCAAAATTATACTTTTCTTTAGTTCTTTCTTATATCACATTCATGTAATTTAAAAAAATGAAAATTTCAAGTGTGGTACTACAACAAAAGACCCCCTCTTTAATTAATAAAATTATTGTTCGTCATTTATTAAGATACTTGAGTAAAAATCAATAATAACATGATAAATGGATTACCTTCACTTGTTAGCATTACACATCAATCAAAGTTTTATATCTTTATATCAGTTTAAAATTTAACAGTTTAAACATTGATAATACTCATTTTTTGTCAAAAATTTCACTATTTTCACCATCATTTTCAAATTAAACAAGGTATGGTCTTGGAATTCACGTTCAAAGTTGCCAGACCTATCTTAAATCACCGATGTTTTGTTTTTCATCTATGAAGCTAGTGATGTACAGCTAGGCCTTGTAACCCAACCATAATCAGAACAATAACTACTAAAAACCTAAACAAATTGATTCCATTGATTTGGGAACTGATAACCAAAACAAACAAATTTTACATTACTAATAACCAGTAACCAATTACCACAAAATGCTAAAACCATTAACCAGACCAATAACTAGAAAGAATTGATTTTCATTGGTTTTTCTGAAATATCAATAATATCGACTATTTTTTTCAAAATTCACAAATTACTTCCTGAAAAATTATCAGTTATTGATAATTTGATTTAAAAAAAATATTTTTTGTCTATTTTTCCAAAAATTTTGTCTCAACCTTTGACTATATGGTACTGGACCAGTAAAACACTATATTTAAGACCAATGTACTTTTTAATATCAAGATGTGCTGGTGTAAAGGTAGGCAGCCCTAGCGTACATCTGCATATTTTCAATGTTTTACTTAAATTCACCAATTTAGAATATATCTGATAAAAAGATCTATTAAATTCACAAGGATATTATACATAAACACAAAGCAAAATATGTCAGAACTCAGAAGGTACCCTTTGGTTGCCTATTTAGTGCTGACATGTCTTAAAAGAAATCATCTTTCTTTTCTGGTCCAGTACTATATAGTCAAAGGTCTTGACCAATAATACCAGTAACCAAACAATCACATTTTTAACCAATAATTGTAGTAACTAGTAACCACTAATCAATATAGACTTTTATTGGTTCCCAGTTCTCAGTAACCAATAACTTCAAAAACATTCTGGTTACAAGCCCTAGCACACTAATTGATAGATTCGAATAATCAGTTACCTCGATTAATCAACTAATTGATTTTTTGCTACTTGATTTATTTTTGCAAAATTAATCATTTAATCGAATATCATTCAGGGTTGGGCGAGATTCTCAAAATTTTTATGGAAGAGAAGAAATATATGAGGAAAATCCTACTTGTTTGCTGTTGCAGAAGAAACGTTTTCTATTTTATCTTAAAATAAATGCGTGTTGAAAAAATTAAGTTTGCATGTTGGTGCAAGTAACTTACGAAATCGATTGCTTGAAATAATCGATCAATCGAACAGTTTTTGATTAATCGTTAGTCACTATGTGAAGCAAAAACTCTGTTTTAACTGATGTGAGGTAGAGTAATCGAGGACCAAAAAAGAACTCGAGACTTTTATTCTCAACAGAATTTATTTGCAGACTGAAAATACATTTCAAAGTAAAATATGATTTCATACGAAATGGCGAAGCACGGTGTTATCGGTGATCAAAAGTAGGGGAAGCGATTCGTGAAAGAAGTAAAATGTGTGACATATATATATATATATATATATATATAGTGTAGTGATGATGATGAAGAAAGATATGAGGTGAGATTTCCATTACTACATTAACATCGTTTATCGATGTTGCTTGTTCCTATTTTAATTTTTTTGGCATTTTGTAGGGGGAAATTTCCTCATTTCCCTCTGGATCGGCCACGGAATAAGTGTACTGTTTTAACTCAGTAGTACGGATATGCTCATCCAACCACCAGTAGTACTGTGTGAAACTAGTCTCTGTGAAGGTACCTGGAGACAACACACGTCGGTAATGCCTCAAAATCTGGGAGCCGATCACAGAATACAGTCCTGAAGCCCAAATGAAAGAATGATACCATCCTTTAGTATCAATAATGATTAAAGAATTACTTACCGAACCTGTATGAAGTTCTACGAATAAATGATAATGGAAAAAATGTCAGAATTGTTCAGGTAGGTATCGTTTTTGCATTTGACTCCCTATCCCTTCTTGTAATTTGTAGTCATTAGAAGTAACGTCGCCAAAGCTATGAATAATTTCAAAAAACCGCTGAAATATTTTTAATTTTTTATCAGTAAAACAGGCAACACGCAATTAACTAATTTTGCGGATAATAATTTGGCGTTTCTTGGGCGATCTTCTGAGAACGGAGGTACGGTATCTCAATGCTGTAAAAACCATCCGTTATCTTTTGCTAAGCGAAATTCGATAGTCTCACAAAAAATGAATAGTAACTAAATTATGGAAGAATCGGACTTCGAAAAACACCACGAACGAAATAAGCATTTATTGCAAAAAAACAGAACAGTATAATAACGTATCAGTACTAACAGGAAAAATGCGTAGGACTGCTAACGGGGTAATTTTTTAAAATAAAGGTAATTCAAATTTCAGTTCTTCAGCAATCTCCAAAGCCGAGAAACCATCCTGATTTTTCAGGGTAACATCAGCACCGTACTTTAATAATACTTTGGTCACGTTAGTGTGGCCAGCCATGACGGCCACGTGCAAGGCACTTTCCCCATTCTGCAACAGTATCCACAAGCACAAATCAGTAAAATTTAACCAAAATGTGTACAACTAAAAGATTCACTACGATCTTCAAATAGGTACCTACGAAATATACTTAATTAGATAAGGCGCTCGTTTAATATCGTTTCAAGGGAGAGATTTTCAAATTAGTTCAGTTCGGACCTCAGCAATTTAAAAGATTTGTCAAGGTTATACCTAATTATAGTGACATGTTACGCCGGTATGGCCTGTTTTGTGGTCTTCTCTAAGTGGCTTTCAACCTTAAACGCGGTAAAAATTTTTTAAGACGAGCGCACTAGCGCGAAAACGGAATATTCTAAACAAGTATAGAGTCTAGTCGAGAAAGACTGTCACTGACGGGTTAGCTCTCGTTCAACTTCGTATTTGGTTTTTAGCTTTTGGCTTTGGCTTTTTGAAGCTATAATTATAAAAATTCGGCTTTCAGCCGACTTTGCAGCCCCGTTTTTTTCACATATATATAAAATAAACGATGTAAAATTCATGAAAAACTATCATTCCTCAGAAAAACCGAATAACACAAGATGACAGCTCATTTCTTATCACCCTCATGCGCATATTACCTGCTAGTAAAGAGCCTTAGGGAGGGCAACGTTTGTTTTTCTAAGATAGGTATATCACATTACAAGGGCCATAGAGAGGAAATTCAGACCCGGAAAGAAACAATTTATGATCTAAAATAACATGTGTGTTTAATGCAGCATCTAGAACTCATCTGTGAGAGAAGTCTAAAATATTAGAGAAGTCAATTTGGCGAGCAGACCCAGCAAACATTTTCTAACATTGAAAATGCTTCTCGAGTCAAGTTGTGAAAAAGTGTCCGCCACTCAATTTTTACCAATGTTTTATGCGCGAATTATATGAGAAGGGGTAGATAACAAGGGTAAAAAAAGTTGAGGGAGAAAATAGTAATGAAACATAAAGTGGAGGTGGTATCGTAACAGAAAACAAAAAATGAACAACTCTTAATTTTTAAGTAGGTTTTCTTTAGAAAATATACTTATTACATTTGATGCAGTATTAGCCTCCAGGGTTGGGGGCAAGTACATTTCTCATTTTATGATCTCAGGAATATTTTGGCACTAATAATTCAAATTCATATATACACGTATGGATAGATAAATAAAAGTCAATTTCTTGTTCCCACGGTATAGGTCACAATTTTTGTCCAATAATCACAAAATTTGGTATGAAAATTTGTACTAATCCAAGGACAATACCTATCGATTTTGGTGCAGATTGGCCAGATGGTACTTCCAATATCAACATTTTTTAAAATGCTCAATTTTGCACCAATAGCCACCAAATTCAGAATAAATATTTATTTTAATTCATTATAGCACGCTATCAATTTTGGCATGGATCAGCCAGACTGTACTTCGTTATTTTTGTTTTTATATTGGCCATAAAATGCGAAATTTTGAAATCATATGTGTGAAATTTGAAGCAAATATTTATTACAATTTATTGCAGCATGCTATTATTCAACATTTTAACTTCAATAATTTATTATAACATCGATTACTCAATCTATATAATAAAATTAAATCTCACTTTTTGTATATTTATCCGCATTTTTTCAACATTCACAACATTTTAATTTTTCAAAAAACAGTTCACTTCACAAATTCTCAGCTACTATTTAAGCCACAAAGCTGAGGTTTGTACTACTGAGAAAAGGAAAAAATTTGAGTTCTCTAACAAAATTAATTTTTTTGTTGCCATTAGTTTTTCACAAATTGATTATAAATAAAAAACTGCAAATTAATAAGAAATTTTCTGTTTTTTGTCATTTATTTAAAAAACTAATGATGGCAGTAAAAAATTTTTAGCAATGACCCACCTACTTCTTAACAAAAAATTAATTTCCACCATCAAATTTCACCTAAAGTAAATTAATCATGAGATAATGACGAAAGAAAATACAAGAATAAAACTGGGTGTTCAGTGTATTACTATACATATACTATAGGTATGCATATTACATATATATATATCCAAAATGCTTTCTACATATTTTGCCACTTGTTGGACATTGAATGTAACATGCATAATATTTATATGATTTTCGTCACCTAGAATATGCAACTTGACCAGGTTGTGAAGGAGCATAGCTCCTCCTCCCTCGCTATTATGAATAAATACAACAGTCAAAGATCAACATTAACAAAACAACAAGGTCGAGTTCTCTGAAGTGAATCTTAATTCTTATCTTCGTGACTTCATCGTAAATAGATCAGTAAAGGGTTAACATCATCACGTTATCAGTTGTAACTGGGTCCAAATAAACAATTTGACCAATCAATTTTGTACAGTAAAAAGAGTGAAAGAACATTTTAAAATGCTAAGAATTATGTATAAATTATAAAAATTGCTATATGGTTAGCCCACTTACTTTCTACCTCATTGTTATTTAAAAATTCTTAGTTACTTTTTATTTTTTATAATCATATGAGAATTTATACAGGTTTGTGATAGTAATATAAGTTAGTTTGGATCAAAAATCACAGCATGTCTAGGGCACTTGACATTTCTTTTGCTGTATGTCTTTGGGTATCAATTGCAATCAATTATCAATTCAGCTCATGATTGCCACCCAGAATGCCAAATAAAATTTATAGAAATATACTGAATCACATATATCTACACTATATATAACCTAGATACTTAACTTACCTGTTTTCAGCCACCTTTACTTCCCCTACAGCATCGCAACAAAAATAAACAAAAGCTGTTGGCACTTTAATCACACAAGTCTACCGATTTATATTACACTCGATCGAATGATTGAATACAAATACCTCATTGAAAATTACAAGAAATTCATTTTTTTGCTTTGTAACAATAATTTTTGATATCCTGGTTTCAAGCTTAAAGACTAATAGAACATTCACGCCAAATATAACATCAGAACACAAATTAATAAATATACAGCACTTACCTGAAAACAGTCCTTTCTGCATAAGAAACGCATTGTATACAATTTTTTTGATAACAGGTCAGGGGATTGACACCTTTGACTATATAGCTTAATGGACTGCTAGAACTGATAAGAAATACATAGAGTTAAATGGAACACCGCTGAAGCCACTGTTAACAGGCGTTCTTTTTCGAAAAACGACCTTTGGTGATAAGTGAAAGTACAAACACTAGTGAAACTTAAAAGAATATCGTTCTCTCATTGCTTATATTGTTAGGAGTCACGAAAATATAACTGAATACAAATTCAATTTTCACACAAAGTACCTTTTTCGAAAAGTAACGCCTGCAGTGTTCGGCTTCAAGATTTTATCAGTTCTAGCAGTCCATAAGCTATATAGTCAAAGATTGACACATCATCTCAACACTCTATTGAAGTGAATGCTAAATATAGTGAACGCGGCAAGTTAGGTATCTAGCTTCTATATAGTGTAGATATATGTATACTGAATCAATCAGTGTTACCAGTTTCTAACAACAATTTTTAATACTAAATAGTTGTTGGGATACGATTCCCTCACTACCTCACAAACACATAACATTACATTGACTAACACTGCATGTAACATGTTATTACACTTATTCATTTTGCGTGTGGCAACACTGATCACCAACATAATATTCTTTCCGCCACTGCTTGACGGAGAATGTCCTCCGCTCGTCAGTTGTACTAACGTCAATAATAAATCTTTTTCTAAGATGGAAGTCCGTACTTATCTTTTCTGTGTAAAGTGATCAGACCTCACCTCAATATGTTAGCAGAGCTGCGGATCAGAAAAATAAGTGCGGTAATTAAAATGTGATATGTGATAATCGTGTAATTCGTTAAAAATTAAAAGTTCGTGTTTCACGCAAAGTGAAAGGCTTAGTGCCGTGTGATACCACCACACAAAGTGGTAGGAAAAGTGAAAATTCGTGAACAAAAAGTTCGATTCAGTGATTAAAGTAACTATCCTGAAAAAGTTAAAAGTTTTAATTCAAGTAAATCAATAAAATAAAAGTGAAATTTCATGAAAACAACAGTAAAGTCTTGGGCGCCTGTGAAAACGTCAAAGTCGAAAGTCTGGAGAAAACAAATCAGATACGAGAGGATTTTATGGTTTGGTAGACCAGTGCACACAATCAAAAATGGTTGGCAATTGTTCATGCTGTGTTCCAGGGAGTGAAACAGTGGAAGAAAATCAAAAATTCAGAAGTTGCAGAGTAAAAATTGTCGGAGTTTGATGTCATTTAGGCAAGGTAGCAGAAGAAAAACATCGCAAAAATACGAAAAAAGAACCAAAAAATTAAAGATAAGTAAAAAGTTTAAATTAATTAATAAGAAATTCGTGTGATTTTGCTCAAAATTAATTATAAAAAATCAAAATTTCAGTAAATAAAGTTAAATTTCAATATATTTTCATGTAAATTCTCAACCAAATCCCAAGTAAAGTTGAAACTTGAAAGGTGATATTGATAGCCTTCAGAAAAAGGAAATCTTTGTTGGATGAGATTCATCGAGTCCAACAACAGAAAACCTACATTTATGAACATTGACATTAGTGACAGATTTTTTCCTGTTCACATACAATAAAAGATCGATTCAATTGATGAAAACTGATAAATTATTTTCTTTTCAGCAGTAATCTCTTCCATATTTTGTAAAAATAATTTTTGCACTGTGTATTAATTCGAATTTTAATGTGTTTAATAGAATCATCTGTATTCTGAAACAAGACTTGGGACTTTGATTAGTTTAATTTCGAACATTTTCGGCGATAAAATCACAGTAATTTGATCGCTCAAGAAGTAGAAACAACGGCAGAGAGATCACCTCATCTTCGGCAACACATATTTTGTAAGATTTAATTTAGAATATTAATTAATCATTGAATATTATAGTTTAATATATTTAACTTGCATTCCCTATCGAGTGGCTAAGACCGTGTCGTGCATTATCGTGCGGTTGAGACCGTGTTACCCTCTAGATTTAAATTCTCGTGTTTCTGAGGTAGGATCTAAATTCCCAAACACCCGAAATTTAATAATAAAATGTCACGATTTGACACAAAGAAGGTATTCAATGGGAGAAATTATGATGCCTGGAGGACCACGATGGTCTCAACACTCTATGCAGAGGGATTATATCCGATTATGCACGATGTTGAGACCGAAGTGTTATTTTTGGGACTGGAACTAAATAATTTTTTAAACCTTGAGTCGGGCAATGCTAGTTCAGCTAGTAGGATGGCATATTTCCGTAACCAAGAAAAAGGAAAGGCTCTAATTTATCAGGGATTAAACAACGAACTCATCGAAAGAGTAAAAGACTTAAAAACAATAAATCAGATTTTAAAAGTTTTAGATGAAAGGTATAAAAGCTGCACGCAGGTTACATATATTAATGCGAAGCAGGCCTTTCAGAGATTAAAATTTAATAGTGATGGAAATATAAGAAGTTACTTAGACGTGTTTTCTAGATCAGCCCAAAAAATAAGGGACTGTGGAAAAAATTTAGACAAACAAGAGGAGATAGAACAACTCCTAATATCACTGAACATGGACTATGACATGACAAGGCTGGAGTTCAATACCTTAAGTCAGGATCAAAAAACGATCGAAACACTCCATGCCATGTTGATTGAAAGATCAGATAAGTTATATGACGAGAAAAAGTCAAAATATTATAATAATAAATTTCGTAATTTCAACCAAAATAATAAAAATCAGAGATTTCAATATGGGGGAAATTATAATAAATATAATAACACAAATAGAAATCAAAACTATAATCAAAATGTAGATCAGGGGAAAATGACATATAATAATAACCAAAAGTCAGAAATGCCTCAAAATAATAATAATAATAATTACGAAAATAGAAAATATAATAATAATCAAAATCAAAATAATTTGCCAAATTCAAATAACTTAGTATGTTTCAAGTGCCATGGCAAAGGGCACATAGCTAAAGTATGTCCGTCAAATAAAGAGGGTACAAAACCCCAAGATAAATTAGATGGTCCTGCACAAAATAGGAGATACGGATGAAACAATCTAAATAATAATAATAAAAATAAAAAAGAAAATGATGTTCAGTGGTCAATGATGATCAGGTATAAGGGTCACGAGCCGAACAAAAACACAAATAATAATAAATTAATAAATTTAATAACATCTAAAGACATGAAGCATGAATCAGATTCAGAGTATGTCCCTCTTACTAAGAGAATAATGTTAGATGGTGGTGCTGTTGCACACGTTATATCAGATTTGTCAAAATTGTCTAACCCCATAATGCTGGAAAAGCCTATCGAGTTAGAATGTGCCATCTAAGATACTCTACTAATTGCCACACACATAGGAACCATGTTCATCAGGGTGGAAAATTCAGAGAGAAATCAAACTGTAATAAGATTAAAAAATGTACATTATGTCCCATCCCTGAACGTAGACCTAATGTCAGGGATTAAGATAACAGAAAATAGGGCGCTAGGTATAGACCAAAATTTCTCAGCGGCGCACATATACATCCGGGGAATGGACGAGGTAATTTTTTCAGCCCCAAAAATAAGAGGTGTATACATGGTGAAGTACAAAATTGTACCGGAGTCCACGGTTAATATTATAGAAAATGAAGATGACTTAAACAAAATATGTCCTTATAATGATGAATCGAATAAATTGGCATGTATGCCCAATATAAATTTCCAAGATGAATGGATGGAATATGAAGTAGAAGAGGAAATTCTTGAAGAAAGTCAGGAGGAAAATGAAGAGAATGGAGAGAATATTAATAATAATACACAAGAAAACACAAATAATAATAATGTAGATAATAACATTATAATAAACTCTAACGATGAATATGATAGTAATAACCCACAAAATAATGAAATAAATGAAGGTGGTAGCGAAATAAATGAGGATGTAGGTATAAATAATAATAATAATATAACAAATAATAATGATATAATAAACGATGATAAAAAAATCAACGAGAATATAGAAAAATTAAAAATAGATAAAAAAAATGATATGGCATAGAAAATTGAGACACTTATCAGGAAAAAATTTAAAATTCTTGACAAAGGTCTCAAGAGGTATTCCAAACGGAATTACATTTTGGGATGACAAATTCAGTCTGTGTGAGATATGTGTGAAAGCGAACTCTAAAAGATTAAGACACAGTGGAACTCGCACTAGACCGGAAATAAAACTCGAACTCGTTTCATCGGATACAATGGGCCCTTTCTCACCAGGCATATATGGTGAAAAGTACGTTTTGATATTCGTGGACCATGCCACAAAATATACATTTATCTCCACTATCGAAAAAAAATCAATGGTTTTCAAGTAGTTTAAAAAACTATACATGAAATTAAGATCGAAATTCTCGGATCATCCAATAGCCACTTTAAGATGTGATAATGCCAGGGAGTATCTTGACTCGAATATGAAAACATTTTGTGAAGACAATGGCGTAAACCTCGAGCCTCTCGTTCGTATTCACCAGAGTTGAATGTGATGGCCAAAAGGCAGAATCAAACAATCATGGCAAGGACAAGGGCTATGTTGTTTGACTCTGATCTGGATTTCAGTTTCTGGTCATTGGCTGTTCTGACGGCTGTTTATGTTATAAACAGAAGCCAAACTAGGGCCAACAAAGACCATAAGACCACTTTCAAAATGTTTTACGGCATAAAGCCGGACTTATCTAACATGAGAGTTTTTGGGTCTCTCGCTCATAGACATATTCCCATAGAGGTCCGTCAGCAACAGGCCACAAAAAATAAAAGAAAAAAAGCAAATAGTGAACACCCAAAATTAACCCAAAGATCCGATAAAGGAATTTTCATATGTTATACCAATAGTGGGTACTGTATAAGGGACCCATTAATAGAACGTTACATGCGACGTAAGATTTGATGAAACGAGAAATATAAAACAAATAGATAATACAAATAATAATAATGAAAAAATACAGGACAATAATAATATAATAGAAACGCCTGTAATTTTAAACTTATTTAAATCAAGATACAAAAATTACATTGAGGACCACATCCCTCAAAAATGGGAGGATGTTGAAAACAACCCATTTAAGGAAGAATGGCAACAAGCCATTACAGACGAGCTGAAGTCATTATCTGATATGGGTGTGTGGGAAGTCGTCCCAAGGGAAAGAAATGTGAGGTTAGTGGATACAAAGTGGTATTCCACCACAAAACCCAACAACCAAGGCGTTTACATACCGAAGGCCAGGTTGGTTGCAAGGGGTTTTAAAGATCTTACTCACTATTCTCTAACTGAAACATATGCCCCGGTAATCCAATATTGGCTGATAAGATGGATATTATGTATCACAAACAAATATGGTCTAAATATAACACAATTCAATATAAAAACAGCCTTCCTTAATTCACAAATAAAATACCCTATATTTATATCAAACCCTAAAGGATGCCAACTAGGCAAAAATAATTGCCTGAGATTAATAAAGTCAATATATGGACTGAAAACGTCTTCCAAGAGTTGGTACGACTTGTTGAATTCAACAATAATTCAAGCTGGATTCAGCCAATCAAAAATAGATAGATGCTTATATATAAAACAAGATAATATTGGTGCAATGGCACTCTTAATAGTCTATGTGGATGACATGTTGTTGGCTAGCAACCACGACGAGTGGGCACAAGACTTGATAAATATTTTCAATAAAAATTTCACATTAAAAATAGAATATAATCCAACTTTCTTTGTAGGATTCGAAATAAGTCGAGATATCCCGAGAAAACAAATTATACTAACACAAAATAGATATATTGATAAGATTCTCCGGAAATTCGGAATGACGGAATGTAATCCATCTTCCACACCCATGGAGACGGGACTAAAGATAAATAAGCCAAAAAATGGATTGGACGATACCGAATATAGGGCTATGATTGGGAATCTGCTATATGTGGCAAGACTGACCCGCCCGGATATTGCCTTCGCCGTCAATTATTTATCACGTTTTCAGGCATCCTCCAATAACGAAATAAAAAATTATGTTCGTCGTATAATTAGGTACCTTAAAACTACAAGGGACTTCTCTCTGGTCTTCCACTCTGACCAAACACAAATTAAAGCTTTTGTCGATGCGTCGTATGCACCCAACGTAGACGACTCACCCATTGATATAAATAACCTGGAAAAAGGGTGCTCCACAACTGGCTTCATGATATTCGTTAACGGGGACTTGTTAAATTGGGCCGTTCATCGGCAAAATACGGTTGCAACTTCGTCAACTGCAGCCGAATTAATTGCATTGAATGATGCACTAGACGATATATACGTGATCTGGAAACTTACTGAGTGTTTTCTCTGTAACTGACCCAGTGCAAGTCTACGAGGTCAATATATCTGCGTCCCGTATTGCATCTGGGGGAGGCCAGAAATGCTCCAGGTCCCTAGCGATCAGATGTTACGCAGTATTGGAAGCTTTCCAACAGAAACTAACAAATTTTAATGATATTAGTTCATCTGATCAAGTCGCTGATATATTAACTAAAGCACTTGATCGGAAAACATACCAAAATATCGTTATGAGAATCCTCCGAACAAGTCAACTTTTTGGCCATTAGTCTTAATTGACATAACCCTCAAAATTTTTGATATTTGGTTTTGGACTGCGGATGGGCGTCGGTCTTTTAGCACCTATAGTAAACCAAGCGGTCCATATGTTGTTTCACAATTCACATCACAGTATTCAATAGGTTCCCCGTCACTGCTCTGCCCCTCTTATTGGCATCAGCATTCCCCAACATATACAATTGATTCCCACAATACCATAGTTATATAAACCCCACACAACTAATTATAAGGACATATACATAATGATATTATCTCTCCACAGCTGACAATGAGGAGATACTGATCTCTCCAACCTGCCATTTTATATATATATATTTTTAAATTAAAATCACACAATACTTATAAGACGTGACACAATAACAGAAGGTTAAATGTATACCTCATGTTAATAATTACATGATATATTTAAGATAAAACATTTGATATATAAATCCACACACATCTTAATCGTACATCATAATACTAGTCAACAACATACCTAATATTTTTTTTACCATTTTTATATATATAGCAATTTTATATGACTTTTATATGTAACAATTTTGACTGCTATTGCTTATTTTTATTTTTTATTTTTTTATATGTTTTTAAATACATACAATGTGTGACACATTTTTTACTTATATGTTTGTTCGTCCATTTTGAATCTCAGGGGGGTGTTGGGATACGATTCCCTCACTACCTTACGAACACATAACATTACATTGACTAACACTGTATGTAACATGTTATTACACTTATTCGTTTTGCATGTGGCGACACTGATTGCCAACATAATATTCTTACCGCCACTGCTTGATGGAGAATGTCCTCCCCTTGTCAGTCGTTGTACTAACGTCAATAATAAATCTTTTTCTAAGATGGAAGTCCGTACTTATCTTTTCTGTGTAAAGTGATCAGACCTCACCTCAATAATAGTCACAAAAGGGAAAAGTTTAAAAAAATGGGAATGCTGGAGCCTGGAGCGCAAAATATATTAAATTTTTGCTCCTTTTTTGCTATACGGGGCATTGCCCTGTATCATGAAACATCGATCTACGGTTTTACTAAAATGATTTGTCAGATCACGGATCAAGGATGACATCACGGATCATTTTGAAATGTTATGGTCCCCATATTTAGCCAAAAAATTGATATTTGTTTAAAATTTGTACAGAAATAATCTCCTCATCAATAGAAAGGAATGAACAACCATCGAAATAACATATCGTATAAGTCTTACAGCACCCATCTCAACACTCCTAGTAAATATGGAAAATGTGCTCCTCGGTGCTCCTATATTATTTTTTCAAGCACCGTATGTCAATACTGATTTTATCACAAACGAAGCCCGAGGAAAAAAGTTCAGCTCTCAATTTGATAAGGCAAATAAATTATTATCAAAATTCAATTATTCATACATACCGTACCAACGACTAAAAAATTCAGAAAAAAAATAGTAACCAATGCATTAAATTCTCGTACTTATATCGTAAGTAAATATAATTGATCATTTGTTTGCGATGTGTACTCATGCTACCCATCTTTAACAAGAAGATTAAGAATGACCGTTCTTGAAGGAGGCAGGTTTAACCCACTATGAATTTGATTCATCAAGTAGAGACAGGTAAAAATTTGTCAAAATGAGGACAGCGGTTAAATGGAAGTGTTTGAAAATTTTTATGAAAGAGCAGTGGTGTCATTAAGATTTTACTTGGAAGGTGGAGGTTTCTCGAAGGCTGATGTAAAACGAACAAATCTATTAAGAAAAAATCAGGATCACCATATAAATTTTATTTATTAAACCTCGAGGGAATCCAACATCACATCCCCTCTCCCAATAGTTAGGCCATTGAAAATTAGTAGACATGGAATAAAAATTCTTTAACAAATGTAATGACACATTAGCTATATTCGACATGGTTAAAAAGTACTGCACGAACAGTTGGTGCGGTTTTAGTGCAAGTCTGATTCTTTAAATTTTCAGCCTCGGTTTTGGTTAAAGTTAACAGTGCGGTTTCAGCTTTTGTGAATTTTGGAGCCCGATAACATTGGTATGGTTGGAAAGAGGAGAGAGAGAAAGAGAGAGGGAACGTGCGCGCTGTGCTACTATATCGGAGGCGCAGGTTCAAAATCCCTAATAGACCTTTTTTTCGTTCAAGTTTTTGAGTTTTTTTTTTTTAAATAATTCCAGACACACAGGGGTGGTAACATTATGGTGTATTATCAGTGCATATTTTGAAAATGTATAGTCAACTTAAACTTATTTGTGCAATTTTTTTGATTTATGGGCTTTATTTGGAGGGGAGATGTTTGGAGACGAATATATTCAAAATTCATGGAATCTCCGAGATGAGTTAACTTCAGGGAATCTCAAAATGTTTGCAAATATTACGTGAAAGGTTCGAAATAGGCCTAAAATAGTTCAATATGAAAATATACTTAGTTAATAAAATTTTCTATTAATAAATAATAAATTCATTTAAACAAAAACGCAATGGTCTACAACACTGTGTCTGAACATTTTTCTATAAAAGCAAAAATTTAGAACTCTGAAGTTATGAGGCCCATGATTATCGAAAAACACGGTGCAAAATTCATTTTAGAAAAAAAGTACGATAATGACGCGTAAATTTTGTAGAAAATTAAATCAACCAAATTTTCGTACTCAACTATTTTTAGCCCATAACCAACCGTTCTCGAGATATTCGCAAAAAAAAACCGGAAGCCGGTTCACATTTTTGGATGTCCTGGAATTAGTCCATCTCTCTGGCATTCCAGAACTTCAAAAATATATTGTTATTCATCTTCAAAATCCTCCAATAAATCCCCGAAGTAGAAGAAAAGATTGACTGGAAAAATTTCCCTCTAAAACGTCTTTCTGAGCGTTTGTTATGTTTGCACAACTGATAAACATTTTGCAAGATTAGAATCCACTGATTGAGATCTCATCAAGACTTCTTTGAAGGACGGAAATCGAAATGTGCCAAAAGACTTGGAAATATAAGTTGGTTACAAGGTATCAAAATATATTTTATTCAAACTTCCTGTTTCAACATGTAGAGACGTATAGAAATTCGTCAAAATGTACCTATAGCTGGTTGGTGGGTATTTTTCGACGCTAATAATGACATCGTAAAATACGTTTGGTATTTTTTCAAGTCGTTAAACAAGCGGAGAATGCAGAAATTTGTCGCAACCTTATTCGGTATCATTCGTAAGAATAAATAATTAAAAGGGAAAAAGAGTGTGCGACGGTACTCGCAGTTGAAGTGAAACTTCTATCTGATTTTCGTTCAATCAATCAATTGGAGTTAAACGGGCCAAGCTCTCGCAATCACGGATGATGCTGATGCGTTTCATGACCGTTTTTTCGTTTACTACCGCACGCGTGGAAGTTTCGCTTCAAAAGCCAAGCAAGCAAACAGAAACCGACGAACGGATTGAATACTTACAGGTAAAATTCCAAGACTAGGTTTATACCTCAACAATTCTTCGACTACACGTAAGTGACCTTTATGACATGCTTTGAACAGAGGTGTAGCGCCACCCTGAGAAAACAATACTGAAGATAAAAATAACGTATGGTTAACTTTGTTCTCTTTGGCCTTTGATACAGACAGTTTTCACAATTGTGAAAAGAATTGTGAAATTGGGACGTCTTTCTTGTGCCCATATGACATCAGTGAGGCTGTTCTTCTCGCAACTCGAGGTAAAAAAAAATGCTGTCACCCTGCCTCCATGTTTTTTACACCAACTTTCAAGCTGATATGAGTTTTAGTGAGACATGTTTTTCAACATACCGTTTTCATTAATCACTAGCATCACTCACCAGGTATCGACCCATCACTCGAATAAATCTGTTACTGCATATTTTCGACTATCTTTTCTCGATGAAAATTGAAATTTAGAGACAAAACATGCAGATTTCTGAGCAATTCTTTAAGAAATTGATATTTAACGACTAACATACTCGCAGGTTGCAGCAGAAAAACCGTTCTTTTTGCAGCTTCACCCGCTCCCTTAATCAGGAAGGTAAATGGGGTCATTGCCCCCAACAAATTTTCAATAAAAGAAAGAAGAGAAAAAAAATGTGACCGTGTGACGCGACACACGGTTGAAGTGAAACTTTTTAGGTCCCCGTAATTTACAGGCTGAAACGCAGCGATGATAATAAATAAAAATAAAAGAAAAAAATAACGAAAAAGAAACCACGCCTCTCTTACGCGAATTCCGAAACATCGGAGACGAAGAATTTCATTCCTCTCTACCCTCACCGTTTTTTCTTTCTTCTTTTGCTTCTCCTTTTCTTCATATTCACGTAACGCTGTATTTGTCGCCCAATACGCAACGAAACGCTTTTACTACCCATTGTACCCAAAAATACACGTCCCTATAAAAGTTTCACTTCAAAAAAGAAAGAAATCGACGAGAAACGGGTTTTTCGAAAACGTAATTTTTTTTTGTTTCAATTTTCAAAGGTTCATTTCGACAAATTCTGTATAACCACTGTTGAGGTCGATATCTACATCGAGGCTTTCCTCCACCACGAAATCTGTTGGGTCCTCCTAAAACAACGACCTTGCTACACGTCTCACATTTATACCAGGTGTAACGCGTGCGACGTCGGATAAGTCTTCGCAACTGATTGTCTAATTTGCATCATCACAACTTTTTACAACACAACAAACGGCCAAATAGAACGAATGGAGCAACTGAAATAATTGTCTATGGTTAGGCACTCGAATAAAGGTCAATACATCTCTGACGAAGTCTACGAAAGCGCCGTAGTGTAACAACACTTCTACGACACCAACGTGTCCCATCTGCGAAGCGATCCACAAAGCTGATGTGTTATCCGATCTCGGTCGGTCTACCTCACTGCCGAGCATTAGTAACCGTCGAACGATTTCGCAGTATCCATTTTGCGCGGCAATAAACAACGGAGATGAACCATCCTGTAAACAAAGGAGGAAGTAAAGTAACATATGTAGGTATACGATGTGATGAAACCGCTTCAGAGAATTTTAGCTTACGCACAGCATGAAGACAATCTTCTTACCATTAACGTACAATTAATACATGCTCCACCATCGAAAAGTAATTGTACAACATTTTCGTA
>WOFM01000444.1:1695912-1785239 GCA_011428145.1 Ericerus pela | reverse complement strand
ATAATATCAAAATTAAAATCCATAAATTTGGAGAAAACAATTCAATTTCTATCATAAATATTATTATCCTCGTATGGTTATTTATTATTACTCTTATTATTTTTATAATTATATATTTCTTAACTATTAAAATTAAAAAACCACTTGAAAGTCGACATGTCAAACAATAATTATTAAATGAATTAACGAAACCTATTAAAAAAAATAATTCTATTGAAAATGTCAATGATTTATCTGATGAAATTTTTGAATGTGTTTAATTTAATATCTATGAATGTTTTTTATTAATCAAATTTATTATGTCAATTATTATTATATTATATATCAATGATTATTATGAAAATTTTATATATCAATGATTATTATGAATTTTATATCACCATGATTGTGAAATATTTTATTATTTTTAAATTATTTATCGTAACAAATCCATATATTTTCCATGTATGTTTTTTCTTAAAAACATATACCTAAGTATTTTCCTTCAGTCATGTAACTCTCAGAGACAGAATGTCAGTCGTAGATTTTTCAATCGATGATAATATGGAAGTATTATGTTCTTTATTTTACTAAAAAAGATCCAACTATCCAATAAATTATCTTCCTATATTTCTCTAATTTCAAAATTTTCCAAACTTTAAAATTCAAACCACCCCCAATACTTATCCATAAACAAATTATCTATCCAATTTAAAAATTTTTTTTCCAATTTAAAAATTTTCCAAACTTGAAAATTTAAACCACCCCCAATACTTATCCATAAACAAATTATCTATCCAATTTAAAAATTTTTTTTCCAATTTCAAAATTTTCCAAACTTGAAAATTTAAACCACCCCCAATACTTATCCATAAACAAATTATCTATCCAATTTAAAAAATTTTTTTCCAATTTCAAACTTTTCCAAACTTTAAAATTCAAACCACCCCCAATACTTATCCATATACAAATTCTTTATCCAATTTTAAATTTTCTCAAAGTTTAAAATTCAAACAACCCTGAATACTTATCTATTCTTAAAACTTAATCCTACTAATAACATCCATCCTAAAATAAAAAATTTTTTCCATTTTCCTTTCATTTTATTTAATTTTTCCTCAAATTCAAATTTTCCAACTTTGAATTTCAAACTACCCCGATATTTATGTAATGATATTTTCATACTTATTATTTCAAATATTCTCGTACTTTATTAATTTGTATTTTTCCAGACTATTCTTCATATTTCCATCTATTTACACTTCCTTTCTTTCACGTCATTTAAAACTAGTTCAAACTTGTCTTTCAAGTCTTGACTTGTCTGATGACATCACCTCCGGTACACCATAAACTGTTTTCGTCTATATTCCATGATGTCTTCTTTTCTACAAATATATTTCGATACCTTGCAATAATTCCAATTCTTATTAATTTCTTAAACACTCCTACTTTTTGTCATTTCCTTTTAATTTCATTGGTTTTATCCAAATTACGTTTTCCTCAAACAACCAATCATATTCATATCACCCACAATACCCAATTCAAATCACTCGAACTTCACCCTTATAAATAGTCTAATGTTCTGTATAATACTTACTTCACTTATTAATTCACTTTTACACTCATGTTGTTCATACTTCTGTAATAATCTGTTAACCTTTTTATAATAATATACTCTTAAACTATTATTGTGTTTATTTGTAACAACTATACCGTTACACCTACCAACTGGTCACTGAATCTGATGAAGGCTCTCATTGCTAAACCCAATGGGGGAACCTCCAAGTTTTCCAAAATTGCTGACTACACAAATGGTGCTTGATAGAGAAGCCAACATGCACATAACCTTGTGTTTGGCAGATCTGTGAAATGAGGAAATGTTTGACAAACCTGTCAAATTGCAATGTACATTGAAGAATGTTTTCCTATAGGCCACTCTGATTGTGAAATGTATGTTTGAGTTAGGAATCCTGATTATACGCAAATTATCATCAAATTTTTGGATGTCCATTATTTTCCTGACACCAACTTAGATATTTTATCTGGCATTAAAGTCGTGGAAAAGGGCATACTTAGTATCAACCAACAACTATATGTTTTTTATAGCTAAATGATTGAAACATTGGAAATCGTGTTTACCACTCTAATGGTTATATATTGTAACAGAACAATCAAATACACAAGTTAGTACACATACACTACGTTATAAAGTGTGTCAATCCATTCGTCCTCAGTCTTCGGATTGTACTTCGCTAAGCATTTTTTAATAATGCCGTTAGTTCGTTCAACTAGTCCTTGCATCTACGGACTATATGCTGATGAGTGGATTATTTCAATGTTATTGTCTTTACAGAATTTATGTACGATGTCGTTTCAGAAGTGTGTTCCATTATCACACGATATTAATTTTGGTTTTCCGTGAGAAGTCATAATTTTTTAAATAAATTTAACGACACTGTTCGCGTCAGGATGTCTAACAGGTTTTATAATGCAATAATCAGTGCATTTATCGACACCTACGAGAACATAGTTCTTCTTGTAATTGTTATTAAATTTTCCAATGAAATCTATTTCGATATGGGAAAATGGATCGAATTCCTTGACAGGAAATGGTTTCATCATTCCGATTTCTTTTGGATTTCGTTGTTGCATTTGACATTAATGACAAGAACTTATATAATCGTTCACTTTCTGTGAAATTTTCAGAATAAAATATTTAGATTTTATTTCTTCTAATGTTTTTTGTCGTCCAAAATGTCCTCCATTAACTGGGTCATCGTGGCATTCCTTCAGGATCGTTGGTATTAAAGATGTTGGAATTACAGGAACATCCTGGTATGGATTACCATGAATTGATTTTTTCTTGTAGATAATGTCATTTTTTCCAAGGTAGAATTTATGAGCATGTTTCGAAATTTGTTTTGACAATTCATGATCGAAAATGAAATCCTCGACAAGAAATTTATAAACTTGTCCCCAATAGTCATCTAGCTGTTGGTGATCAACCAGTGTTTCGATAGGAATGTCTTTTCCATAAATAAGTGCTCTTATTTTTTCTTCGGGTTTAAATGTAATGATTTCATTTTTATTGATTCCATCTTTATTTTTTCCAGTGATAGGATCGAAAATATTATCGTCATTGATAATATTATTTTTATTATTAATTTGGGTTTCAATATTTTTTCTTTCTTCAAAATTTTATTTTGTTTGGGTTGTTCCAAATTTTTTGATTTTGATCTTGTAACAATGTTGACATTTTTATTTTGTTCAATTAAAAATTGTCCTTGTTCAAAACGTATAAAATCTTTTTCATTTTGAAATGGTCGGGAAAGAAAATCTGCCATTACGTTGTCTTTTCCTGATATGTTTTATATCAAATGTGAATTCTCCGAGTTTAGAGACTAATCTTGCAAGTCTGGGTGAAGGTGTTTTCATCAGATGTTAGTAAGTTAACGGTTGGTGGTCTGTGTAGATTATAAAATCTGTGCCAAGAAGGAAATCTCTGAAATGTTGGCAAGATTGTGTAATTGCAAACATCTCAAGATCAAACGAGCATAAGTGTTTTTGACTCGCCTTTAATTTTTCTGAAAAATATCCAATGGTGTATTTTTTGTTGGTAACAGGATCTATTTGTCTGCATACTGCACCTATAGCTTCTTTTGATGCATCTACTTCTATGTAGGTTGATGCTTCTGGATTGTTAGTTTGTAGGACTGGTTCTGAAAGAAGGATATGTTTCATGTTCTCGAAACATTTTTGATGTTCTGGTAACCATTCTATTCTTTCGTTAGAACGACTATCTTTTCCTTCAAGAATTTTCATGATGGGTAACATCTTTTTGGTAAAATTTGGTATCATTTTTCTGTTATATCCACACATACCAATGAATCTACGTACTTCTTTGAGTGTTATTTGTGGATTCATGTTTCTTATTGCATCAATATTTTTTGAAAGTGGTTCTAATTTTCCGTTGCCAATTTTATGACCTAGAAGTTCTATTGTGTCTTGGAGAAAGAAACTTTTTTCGTTTTTACACGAAAATTGTATTTTTTCAGTCTTTGTAAAATTTTGATGGTGTTTTCTAAACATTCGTCAAATGTTTCGCCAAAGACACATATGTCATCTATGTAAATAATTACTTTTTTCCATAGAATATCGTGAAAGATATCTACCATAGCTTTTTGAAATACAGAAGGGCTTAAGCTAAGTCCTTGTGGCATGCTGTTGAATACGTAACCTACTCCTTCTATGTTGATTCCTGTTATTTGTTTGGATTCTTCATCAAGTGGTAGTTGGAAATATCCGGAGTTCAGATCTATGATCGAAAAGTATTTTTTGCTTCGTAAATGTGGCCATATCAAGTCTATTCTCGGTACTCGAGTTCTGCTTGTCTTTATTTTTTGGTTGACAGCTCTGTAATCTACAAATGGTCTGAATGATTCATCTGGTTTTCTTTTCAGAAACATTGGTGATTTGTAAGTTGATGGTTGTCTTTTTAATACTCCTGCTTTTTCTAGTTCATCAATTTTCTTTAGCCATTCCATTCTTTCTTTATATGCCATTTTGTAGTTTCTTCGAACTACTGGTTTATTATCTTTTAAATCTATATGAATGGGTTTAACTTTTGCTAAAGATAAATTTTTTGTAGAATGAGTGAATATATCAACGTAATTTTTTATTCCATTAATAACTTTTTGTTTTTGTTCATTTGTAATATTTTTTAAAATATTAACTTCTGTTCCTTCTGGATCATTAATTTGCTTTGTGTTACTCAAACTTTGAGTTGGTTTTTGATCAACCATGTACTTTAATGTTCCTAGTACTTGATTTTTTCGTACTCTTTTTAATAAATTTGTTGGATTGAAAATTTTTAAAACTTCTTCGTTTTTGATAATCAAACCTGTTTTATTCACAAATTTTTCATTTTTCAAGAGTTCAGTAAATGGTGGTAGTGTTTGTAGGTAAATTATTTCGTAAGGTTGAATAATATAGTCGTTTGTTGCTCGTACAAATGTTACTTGTTCTGCGTTGTTATTTGTTGAAGAGTTCTTCGGTATGGAAATTGAAATGATTTTATCACCACATGGTATTGAGAATTTGCTTGACAAAAAGTCTATTATGGCTTTATATTTTTCTAAAAAATCGTAGCCTATAATAACATTCTCAATTAGATCTTCCACGACGTATGCTTTTATTGGAAATGAATGTCCTTTAAAAATAATTGGAATAGTTGCAATTCCTTTTATTTTGAGTTCAATTTTATTTGCAGCATATAAAACATCGTATGTTCGTTCTAATGGAACATTTTTCGCAAATTTCCAATGTATCAGTGTTGATTCTGCACCGCAATCTATTAATCCATAGGTATCTATACCTAATATGTTACATAGAAGGTATAAACGACATTGAATCTTGTTTTTTCCAGTTGGAGCAATGACTATAACATTCGGATTTTTTTGTAAAGTCATACGTTTTCTTGAATATTCTGTTGAATCATTTGTTATATGTTTTTGTTCACATAGTTCCCCTGCAACATCTCGTGTAAGTGCTGTAGGGGCACTCACGAGTTTTTTGGTGTTGCATTTTTCGTTGGATACACAATTGCTGGAAATGTTGTTTGTGGATTTTTTACAACATTCTGGTTTTGAGTTGGAGTTGCATTAAATGGCATAATGTACATCATAGGCATGTTGTTATTGTAATTAGGATATTGTCCTTAGTTACTCCAGTTGTTATTTCTGAAATAACTTCGTTGAAATTTTGGGTTTCCACGGTAATTATTTCCTCGATAATTTGTATTATGGAAATATTGGTTTTGGTAATTTTGAGGGGAAGGAAGAGTGGGATAATTACTTGAATTACCATTCTGTTTAAAATTATTAAAATTATTTCCATTATTATAGTTATTGTAATATCCTCGTCCTCGACTTGTTCCTCTAAAATTTTGTTGGAATTTATTTCCACGGTAATTTGAATTATTATTTTGTCTATTTTGTGATGAGTTATTACCATTATTAAGTTTAGTGTTAGTAATTGCAGCTACAAGTTTTTTAACTTCTTGTGCTAGACTAGTTTCTTCTGAAGTTTCTTCATTTTTTGTGATGTTTTCTTCTTTATTTATTGCATTAATTTGTTTTTTGGATGATTTTAATTTTAGCATTTTTGAATTAGCTTCTTTCATAGCTAGTTTGTATGATTCTAAATGTGATTTTAATTTTTCTACTTCGATGGTAGCAAGTGGATCTATGAGGGGTCTTGTTTTATCTTTACAGTATAGATAATCATCGAATGCTTTATATAAATCTGGAACTGTTTTTGGTCTCAGTTTCACAATATATTCTCATTCTTTTTCTCTGAGAGATCTATAGATATGATCTATTATCCTTTTGTCTGTTATACAAGGCTCTATCTCTTTTAAAGTTTTAGAGACAAATATAACAAAGTCTAGGAAATCATCATCTCCTTTATAAACTCGTTTGTGGAGAGTTTCTTGTAATTGTGGGACTGTTTTTTTAAATGATTCATACAATTTTGGTTTCAGTGATTCGTATGTTAGTATTGTAGGATCATTTGCTAATATTTCGTTGAATATTAATTGAGCGTTTCCGGTAAATGCAATTTTAATTTTTCTGAATTTTGTGGCATCATCTAGCCAGCCAAATGCTTCGCATTCGTTCTCAAATTGGGTTAAAAATGTTTTTATGTCTTCTGAAGGTAAATTTGAAAATGTGGAAGGTCTGTTATTTCCATTGTTAGTATTATTATTATTAGTATTAGCCATGTTTTAGCTATTTTTCGTAGTCTTTTTGTTAGAAGATTTGATTTATAATAAGCTTCTTCTGGAGATTTAGAAGGTGTATGGATGTATTCCGAAATTTGTGGAATTGTTTTGTTATGATTTTGAATGATTATAGATGTTGATGTGTTTGGAGTGTTTTCTTCTGAATTTGATGAAATTTCGTTGGATTCAGGAAGGTATTTGGAATCGTCGAATGATATTAAGGTATTATCGTCAAAAGAGGTTTCTGATATTTTTTGATTGGCTATTATTTTTGCAAGACGTTCTGAATTAGGTTTTACAGTTAGATCGTCAATATTAGTTTTATGAAGGAGATAATTAATAGGATGTTTAGGGTGAGTTTGGATAAAAAAACCTAGAGCAAGTTGTAACTCGGGTCTATTTTTAACTTTAGGGATAGGTAAATCACAAATGTTTAACCATACGTTTTTTAGTTCACAATTGGTGAGAGTTGAGATCCAGTGAGTTTGGTTGAAACACTTTGAGTTAGGTGTGTTAGCGTTACCATTACCAAGATCTTCGTTGATCATAGGGTTAGTAAATGTTGTTGAACTCACAAGTTTTTGTTGTTGATTTTGTTGTAACAGTTTAACATATCTGCACCACGGTATCCTGACATCACGATCTTCAATACTCAAGGTGATTGGAGATTTGGCATGTTTTCTTCGGAAGACTTTGCTGCAGAGACGTCGTCTGTTGAATTTTGGATTGGATGGACTGGAAACTGGATTCGAATTTTTACTGCATGTTAATTTTATTCTGCACGTTAATATATCTGCACGTTAATATCGGCACTTTAAGACGCTGTGTTTCTTTTTATTTAATAAAATTTTTATTTTTTTCACAAACTTTCTTTGAAAATTATTTCAACTTTTTATCACAATTAGAAACACAATTTGTTTTTTTTCGGGCGCCAATTATTCTGTGACAGTTATATATCGTAACAGAACAATCAAATACACAAGTTAGTTAAAAGAGTGTATTAGACATAAACTTTATAGAAGAGTAACAGTAATAAACATCAAAGATTAAAAGAATTGGTAAGATTGTAACAACATTAAGAAGAGTTAATCAGAACAAATTAGAATGAATGAAATAGTACAAAACATGAGATTATATAGTAAGTAAAAAGAGGAAGGTTCAGGTGAATTTACAGAGTATTGGAGAAGGGTTTTGATCTTATTGGTTAATAGAAATATATGTACAGTAAGTATGACCAATGGTCTCGTAAGAATATGACATAAAGTGGGTGTTCACAAGTAAATTAGTAGAAATTAGTATGTATGCAAGATTGCAAAAATAGTGTAAACAAAAGATGAGTTCATTGTTTATGAGTAAACACAGTAACTGTTTATGTAGGAAATGATGTCATCAAACAAGTCTTGACTTGAAGAAATGACGTGAGAGTTAATGAATGGGAAATAATAGAAAAATAGAGAGAAAGTAATGATGATGATGATGATAATTAGTAATACGAAAATATTTCATATTATGAACGATATGAAAATATCGTTACAACCACTACACATTTAGCCTGCCTCTTCAAAGTAGAATATGAAATATGTGATGAAGAAAATCTTGACAAATGACAATAAAAGAAAAATTTAATAATGAAATAGCTTGGTTTTCAACAAATAGATAATCAAAATTTAGTAGCACAGGGTGGAGATCAGATGAATGAGGATTTGAATGTAGGCCAGCTAATAAATTTGGATGAAAATTATAACGATATTAACAATATTCAAATAAACTTTCCAATAAATAATAATGCACAGAATGAGAACCTAAATGAACATAATACTAGTAGTAGTAGTAGTAGTAGTAGTAGTAGTAGTAGTAGTAGTAGTAATAATAATAATAATAATAATAATAATAAAACAATTTAGAAAAGAGGACTAAGGAAACGAATGAAATTGAAACTGGAAATTTAGGTCAAAACAAAAATGAAAATAATAATAAAAAGAAAAAAGTATACACCAGATTGGAGGGTGATTAGGAGTCTAATGAGAGAGTTGGAAATTCATTGGCTACTTGGAAGATGACGTGGTACTGTAGATTGGGCCACATAAGTGCAAAAAATTTAAAATTGCTGGTCACAATATCTATAGCTATACCAAATTCAATAAAATTCCAAAATGATGAGTTTAGGGACTGTGAAACATGTATAAAAGCCAATTCATATCATTTAGGTCACAATGGTGCTTGTTTGAAGCCAACTAGAAAATTAGAAATAGTTTCATTGGACATAATGGGTCCATTTTCACCTGGTATTTACAGTGAATGTTATAAATCAACTTTTAGGGACCCATATATCCCAAAGTCGTTCATTACTTGCAATGTTTGTTTTGAAAAGAACAAGGGAGGATAATTTTTAAAAGACCATAAAAAACATTTGATTATAAACACAAGAGTAGAACAAAACAATGTTGAAACACCAATAATTCTTAGCATAACTAAATAATGTGACAACTGATTCATCGAGGACTGTATACCAAATATGTATGCATTGTCATTTTCTTTCTTTCATAATCCATCATGATGATTCAAATATTTTGTTAATTCCACTGCACATTTAAATAAACGATCCATACGTGATGTGATTTTCATGTTGTTATTTTTAATATTTTAATATATTCTGTGACAACTTTTAGCAACTCTATGTTACCACCAGTATTGAACAAATTTTTTTAATATTTTTATTTATACATTTTGTAATCAATATTTTGTATTAATCTAGTCTTTTTCAGACTTACTTTTTTTTTAAAATTACCATATAATTTTGTGTTAACTGTAGTATTTTATGACTTGCGCATTGTCATTTTCTTTAATAATAATAATAATGTTTCTTTTTTATCAGTGTTTGCTTCAAAGATTTGTGGGGGATGTTGAGGTACAAGATCTCTCCACTCATACCTCTGGCAACACTGCTTAAACATGCTCTGTTTACCATACTAATTTTCGTGTATCTTGATATGGCCACACTGACTCCGTTCAGCTGTGACTTAACCATTTCCAATTCTGTAAATGTGTTCAACCACCATTCATTAATAAACACAAGAGAGAATGTGCATTTTGTTTCTTGTCTTATAAAAGTTCCTCTCAGCATAGTATAAAAATGTTTGGTTACCAAATTTTTATTTAAAAAAATCGGATTTATTTTAGCTGTCTGAGATAAAGTTATACAAACTATTTAGACATGTTGACACACTCTGATAAGAAAGGATCACAAAGTTCATTTTTAATATTTTATCCCATTAGTAAGTGCTAGTGTCATCATATGTGTTAGTTTATTTAAATGTACAGACTTTGAATCATTTCTTAACTTTAGATTTATTCGTTGTCATAAATGTTCTTGTGCTAGGCTGCTGTTACAAACCTGCACTTTACATATTATCTAGTTGACTTGAGTTGTTACCACAACTTGCTATCTGAGATATAATTTTTGACTGTGTAACCACTGTCTGTTATATTTAAAAAGGAAATATGAATAAACCAGTTAAAACTAAATCTGTTTTATTTTGTTAACAAGTGTTGCTTATTATTAGTGTATTTTCTAAAAGGAAAATACAACTATTGCATTCAGTGCAATGATGGGACCTGGGGGTGAGACCTGTGGAAAAGCGCCGAATCTGAGTCGTAGATCACAAATATATAGGTCACTCAAATTCTTCTGTACACAATATATATATATATATATTTATATGTATATATTTCCACTTTTTGTTCATTTGGGAACTTTTTGGAAGTCTGTGAACCCCCCACTGTTCAACCTATGGCAATGAAACATGGGGTAGTGTTAGAAGCATTCCTGTGCTACACAATCGTGTTACAATTTTTGAAATTCATTAGTTAGTTTTGGAGGAAGGGGTTCTCAAAGTTTTGCAAATCCACCATGTTGTCATCACGATAATTCCCGTAAATTAAAAGATTTTGGCTCGAAATTTTTGTGGTAGTTGGAGACTATAAGGGACTAGTTTGGTTTTGAATTTGAGCAAAATCTGTCAGCTGGTTTTTGAATGGCAGCCATTACAAAATTTGACACTTTTGGAAAATACACACTTACTGTAGTTAATGTGCGGCAGACATATTCATTCTATCATAAAATTAACAGGATATGGGCCCAGTGTAATAAAAAGTGAAATCACAATTTATTGTGAATTTTCTAATCATTTGTATTCTCATAATATGTTTTAATTAGTGGTACCAAGGTTGGACCTGGCAAGTTTGTGCAGTGCACCGGTTCTTTTCTTTATTCACATGTTCAATAATTTTCTGTAATGGCAAATTTGGAGTGGTTTGTTCACAAAATAGAGCCTTGAAACACAAAAGAGGAGTTCCACTGTTTTCTGGCAAAAACTATGAAAGTTGGCATTTCAGACTTCACACCATTGTTCATAGAAAAGACTTAGCTGAGTTACTCAAGCGATATACTGCAGCAGAAATAAATAGGCTATTGTAAGAAAGCTAACAAATGTATTGCTTTAATTGTTTGTTTTCGTGCTGATTTGCATTGTGTTTGCCCAAGATGCTGTGGAGCCTTATGAGATCATTGAAAAACTTGATTAAGTTTGTACAAAAACAGGTACAGTGAGTTGCATATTTATGAAATGAAAATGGTGTGATCTGTGAGTCAAGGAAAATGACAATCTCAAGGAACACCTAAGAAAATCTGCGGAACTTGTGGTCAAACTCAAATCCTCTGGCATAAAGTTAGATGATGCGGATGTCGTAGAACAGCTTTTAATATCCATGCTTTCTAGCTATGATGTTGCCATCAAAGTGTTGAAGAACAAAGCCAATCTTGATCTAGAGAATGTGAAAATGAAATTATTTGCCAAGCAATGGGGCAATATGTCAAAAACCAAAGTAGAAATGGAGTCTGTGATGTGTGAAAGGAATTTGTCCAGCAGTACTGATCTTGAAGGACCTGATAACCATATCAAATATTTTGGGTGTGGTTGTCATGGTCATGTTTGAAGGGATTATTGATCATCATCAAAGGATAGTAAGAATATTTATGAATGTTTTAAATGTAATCATACTGTGTATATAGCTAAATATTGTAAGAATTCAAAGGCAAATTTATCAGTTTATAATACTCAAATTTTGATACAACCTGTGACAAAAAGCCTGAGGATTTGTGTTCTTTTATGAGTTCATCTAGTCAATCTGACAATAATAAAGTTAAGAACAGTAATACGATCAACAGTTATTGGTTACAAGAGACAGTAACTAAAATAGTTACCAAATATGGTTATTAAAGAAGATGACCATTTAAAGGATCTTCATGAAGTGATTTCACATTTCATTTACAATAATTAGATCAACGACAAATTTGCAAGCGGATGAATACAATGTAGTAGTGAGAGATGGATGATGTTATGACTGACCAATGACATGATTGATTATCTCTCCACTAATTATGCAGATTGGTCAGGATAGCTCTTCTAGAAGAGCCTAGGTACATTTTTAAGTGATAATTACTTCCTCTCTTTTAATTGTAATATATCAACAAATTTGGCAGACAAATGAAGGTTATAATAAGTACAAACATGAGTGTGTGAGTGAGAGAGCTATATTGGCTGATGTAATACATTCTAATGTGGTGTCTGTATTCTGCTTTCTAAGTTTATTGTCATATAGTCTAAGAGTGAATGATAATTGATTGATGTGACAATATATGAATGAGTTTTTAATGAGTAGAAATATCATTACACTTAGTGGAATAATTTGTCCCAATTACAAAATAATGACAATTTTATCACATTGGCTTTATGAGAGTGCGTCAACTTGTCTAAAAATTGTATATAACTTTAGTATGATATCCTCCTCCATTACCAAATAAACACAAAAGATGATGCATTTTCATTGAACACAGAAAGCGTGAGTATAGTTGGTATACTGATACAATAACTTTAACTTATAATGACACAATACTCGCAATACATTCAGTTTTGTTTGGGTGTCAAAGTGGGGAGCATGGGGGTTCAATGTCACCAGGGTAGGTGTTCTTGAAATTTTTTTGGTCTTTTACAATTCTGCTATTGACTCTATTACTTTGATAATATCAATACTTTTTAGAGATGTGTCAGTTGACCGAGAACTAATTCATTTGAACTAATCTTTTGAAAGACCTAAATGAACAAGACCGAAAGATGAGGATGAACTAGTTCATTTTGAACTAAAAGATATTATCAAATCAAAGTTATATGGTATTTGATGGAAGGAATTATGATGCCTGGAGGACCACGATGGTCTCAACACTCTATGCAGAAGGATTGTATCCAATTATGCACGATGTTGAGACCGAAGTGTTATTTTTGGGACTTGAGTTGAATAATTTTTTAAACCCTGACCCTGGAAATGCTAGTCCAGCTAGTTGAATGGCATATTTCCATAATCAAGAAAAGGGAAAGGCTCTAATCTATCAGGGACTTAACAACGAATTAATTGAGAGAGTCAAAGACCTAAAAACAATAAATCAGATATTAAAAGTACTAGATGAAAGATACAAAAGCTGCACGCAAGTTACATATATTAACGCGAAGCAGGCTTTTCAGAGATTAAAATTTAATAGTGATGGTAATATGAGGAGCTATTTAGACGTTTTCTCAAGATCAGCTCAAAAAATAAGGGACTGTGGTAAACCTTTGGATAAACAGGAAGAGATAGAACAACTTCTAATATCATTGAACATGGACTATGACATGACAAGGCTGGAGTTTAATACTTTAAGTCAGGACCAGAAAACAATCGAAACACTCCACGCCATATTGATCGAAAGGTCAGATAGGGTGTATGATGAGAAAAAGTCAAGATATAATAATAATAAATTTCGTAATTTCAACCACAATAATAAGAATCAAAGATTTCAATATGGAGGAAATTACAATAGATATAATAACACTAATAGAAACCAAAATCACAGTCAAAACGTAGATCAGGGGAAAATGACATATAATAATAATCTACAATCAGAAATGTCTGAGAATAACAATAATAATTATGAAAATAAAAAATATAATAATAATCAAAATCAAAATACTTTGCCAAGTTCGAATATTTTAGTATGTTTTAAGTGTCATGGCAAAGGGCACATAGCCAAAGTATGTCCGTCAAATAAAGAGGGTGTAAAACCCCAAGATAAATTAGATGGTCCTGCACAAAACACAAGATACGGACGAAACAATCATAATAATAATAATAAAAATAAGAAGGAAAATGATGTTCAATGGTCCATGATGATAAGATATAGGAATCATGATCCGAGAACAAACACAAATAATAATAAATTGATAAACTTAATTACATCTACAGACACAAAAAAAAGAGTCAGACTCAAATTATGTCCCCCTCACTAAAAGAATTATGTTAGATGGTGGAGCAGTTGCTCACATAATATAAGATTTATCAAAACTGTATAACCCAATAATGTTAGAAAAGCCTATTTAGTTGGAATGTGCCATTCAGGATACACTGCTCATTGCCACACACATAGATACCATGTTCATCAGAGTGGAAAACTCAGAGAGAAATCAAACAGTAATAAGATTAAAAAACATACATTATGTACTGTCCCTAAACGTAGATTTAATGTCAAGGATTAAAATAACAGAAAATAGGGTGCTTGGCATAGACCAAAATTTCTCTGCAGCGCACATATACGTCCAAGGCACGGATGAAGTCATCTTTTCAGCCCCAAAAATAAGAGGCGTGTACATGGTGAAGTACGAAATTGTACCAGAGTCCGCCATTAATATTATAGAAAATGAAGACGAATTAAATAAAATATGTCCTTATAATAATGAATTGAATAAATTGGCATGTATGCCTAACATAAATTCCCAAGATGAGTGGATGGAATATGAAGTACAAGAAGAAATTGTAGAGGAAAGTCAGGAGGAAAATGAAGAGAATGAAGAGAATACTAATAATAAAAGACAAGAAAACACAATTAATAATAATAAAGATAATAATATTATAATAAACCCTAATGACGAACATGATAATAGTAATCCACAAGAAAATGAAATGAATGAAGGTGGAAGTGAAATAAATGAGGATGTAGATACAAATACCAATAATAATATAATAAATAATGATAATACAATAAATAACAATCAAGAAACTAATGAGAGTATAGAAACATCAAAAATAGACAAAAAAATGATATGGCATAGGAAACTAGGACACTTATCAGGAAAAAACAAGTTCTTGACAAAGGTCTCAAGAGGTATTCCAAACGGAATTACATTTTGGGATGACGAATTCAGTCTGTGTGAGATATGTGTGAAAGCGAACTCTAAAAGATTAGGACACAGTGGAACTCGCACTAGACAGGAAATAAAACTCGAACTCGTTTCATCGGATACAATGGGCCCTTTCTCACCAGGCATATATGGTGAAAAGTACGTTTTGATATTTGTGGACCATACCATAAAATATACCTTTATCTCCACTATTGAAAAAAAATCAATGGTTTTCGAGTAGTTTAAAAAATTATACATGAAATTAAAGTCGAAATTCCCGGATAACCCTATAGCCACTTTAAGATGTGACAATGCTAGGGAATATCTTGACTCAAATATGAAGACGTTTTGTGAGGACAATGGCGTAAACCTTGAGCCAGTCGTTCCGTATTCATCACAGTTGAATGCGATGGCCGAAAGGCAGAATCAAACGATTATGGCAAGGACAAGGGCTATGTTGTTTGACTCCGATTTGGACTTCAGTTTTTGGTCATTGGCTGTTATGACAGCTGTTTATGTTATAAACAGAAGCCCAACTAGGGCCAATAAAGATAATAAAACCTCTTTTGAGATGTTTTACGGCACAAAGCCGGACTTATCAAATATGAGAATTTTTGGGTCTCTCGCTCACAGGCATATCCCTATAGAGGTCCGTCAGCAACAAGCCACAAGAAATAAAAGAAAAAGAGCCAACAGTGAACACCCAAAATTAACCCAAAGATCGGACAAAGGAATTTTTGTAGAGTATACCAACAGTGGGTTCTGTATAAGGAACCCATTAATGGACAAAACGCATGTCACTTGCGATGTTAGATTTGATGAAACGAGAAACATAAAACAAATAAATAATATAATTAATAATAATGAAAATACACAAGATAATAATAATATAATAGAAACTACTGCAATTTTAAATTTATTTAAATCAAGATATAAAAATTATATTGAGGATCACATCCCTCAAAAATGGGAGGATGTCAAAAACAACCCCTTTAAGGAAGAGTGGCAACAAGCCATTACAGACGAGCTGAATTAGTTATCTGATATGGGCGTGTGGGAAGTCGTCCCAAAGGAGAGAAATGTGAGGTTGGTAGATACAAAGTGGTGTTTCACCACAAAACCCAACAACCTAGGCGTTCACATACCGAAAGCTAGATTGGTTGCGAGGGGTTTTAAAGATCTCACTCATTACTCTCTAACTGAAACACATGCCCCGGTAATCCAATACTGGTTAATCAGATGGATACTGTCAATTACCAATAAATATGGTTTAAATATAACACAATTCGATATAAAAACAGCCTTTCTTAACTCACAAATAAATTATCCTATATTCATATCAAACCTTAAGGGATGCCAACTATGCAAAAATAATTGCCTGAGACTAATAAAGATAATATATGGACTTAAAACATCTTCCAAGAGTTGGTACGACTTGTTGAATTCAACAATAATTCAAGCTGGATTCATCCAATCAAAGATAGATAGATGTTTATACGTCAAACAGGATAATATTGGTGCAATAGCACTCCTAATAGTCTATGTGGATGACATGCTGTTGGCTAGCAACCACGACGAGTGGACACAAGATTTAATAAACACATTTAATAAAAACTTTACATTAAAAATAGAACACCCCAACCTTTTTTGTTGGATTTGAAATAAGTCGTGATATCCCAAGAAAACAAATAATACTTACACAGAATAGATATATTGATAAGATTCTCTTTGGAATGACCGAATGCAATCCATCTTCCACATCCATGGAGACTGGGCTCAAAATAAATAAACCAACAAATGGAATTGACGATTCCGAATATAGGGCTATGATTGGGAATCTGCTATATGTGGCAAGACTGACCCTCCCAGATATTGCTTTTGCCGTCAATTACCTATCCCATTTTCAGGCATCCTCCAATAATGAAATAAAAAATTACGTTCGTCGTATTATTAGATACCTCAAGACTACAAGAGACTTCTCTCTGGTCTTCCACTCCGACCAAACTCACATTAAAGCTTTTGTCGATGCGTCGTATGCACCCGACATAGACAATTCACCCATCGATATAAATAACTTGGAGAAAGGGTGCTCCACAACTGGCTTCATGATTTTTGTAAACGGAGACTTGTTGAATTGGGCCATTCACTGGCAACACACAGTTGCAACTTCGTCAACTGCAGCCAAGTTAATTGCATTGAATGATGCACTCGACGACATATATGTGATCTGGAGACTTATGGAAAGCATTTTCTCTGTAACCGACCCAGTGCAGGTGTATGAGGACAATATATCTGCGTCCTGCATTGCATCTGGGGGAGGCCAGAAATGATCTAGGTCCCTCGCGATCAAATGCTATGCACTGTTGGAAACATTCCAACCAAAATTGATAAGCTTCAATGATATTAGGTCACCTTATCAAGTTGCTGATATATTAACTAAAGCACTTGATCGGAAAACCTTCCAAAATATCGTTACGAGAATCTTCCGAGCAAGTCAACTTTTTGGCCAATAGTCTTAATTGACATAACCCTCACAATTTTTGATATTTGGTTTTGGACTGCGGATGGGCGTTGGTCTCTTAGCGCCTATCGTAAACCGAGCGGTCCATATTTTGTTTCACAATTCACATCACAACATTCAATAGGTTCCCCGTTGCTGCTCTGCCTCTCTTACTGGCATCAGCATCCCCTAACAAATTCAATTGATTCCAACAATAGCATATTTACCTAAACCCCACACAATTAATTATAAGGACATATACAATAATGTTTTCTCCCACAGCTGACGATGAGGAGATACTGATCTCTCCGACCTTTTATTTTTATATATAATAATTTAAAATCACACAATAATTATAAGATGTGACACTATAACAGAAGGTTAAATATATACCTTATGTTAATAATTACACAATATGTAAGAAAAAACAATTGATTTACAGACTTATACACATTTTAATTGTTCATCATGATACTAGTCAACGACTTATTTAATTTTTTTTACCATTTTTATAGCAATTTTTTATATATGATATTTAAACTTGACAATTTTGACTGCTATTGCTTATTTATTTTTTTAATACATACACTATGTGATACTTTTTACTTATATGTTCGTTTGTCCGTTTTGAATCACAGGGGGTGTTGGGATACGATTCCCTCACTCCCTCACGAACACATAACTCTATACTGACTAACACTGTATGTAACATGTATATTACATTTATTCGTTTTACATGTGGCGACACTGATCGCCAACACAATATTCTTTCCGCCACTGCTCGACGGAGAATGTTCTCCGCTCGTCAATCGTTGTACTAACGTCGTTAATAAATCTTTTTCTAAGATGAAAGTTCGTTCTTATCTTTTCCGTGCAAAGTGATCAGAACTCACCTCAATAAAATGTATACCACCTTTTTTATACGAAATTTACACCCTTATTCTAGAACGTTTCTCAACATTGAGATTTAAGTAATTGTTTGACCAGGTTTATCCTATACTTATACATGGAAGTCACAGATAAAATATTACTTAAGTAGCACATCTGTACTTAAGTATTGTGCTAGAATACCGTGTTAGTACCAAACATTTTCATACTATTCTAATTTTTCCAAAAAATAAATATTTGTTGACACAAATATAAAATACCATTTTAGGGGGGGTATATTCACCACTGTATCTGTGGACATTCATGGTGGAGGGAATGTGTTTTTTAGAAGCCAAAACTGACCAATTAGTATTGAGGTGAGTTATGATCTTTTGATGTGGAAAAGATAAAAATGGATTATCATCTTTGAAAAAGATTTATTCACAACGTTAGTACAACACTGACAAGCGGAGAACATTCTCCATCAAGGAGTGGCGGAAAAAGATTATGCCGGCGATCAGTGTCGCCACATGTGAAAAGATTAAATGTTATAAACGTGTTATATACAGTGTTAGTCAAGGTTCAGGTTATGTGTTTGTGAGGGAGTGAGGGAATCGTATCCCAACACCGAACACAAATATCATATATAAGAAAATTTTAAATGTTGCTAAAAATGGTAAAACCTTAAATATGTCGTTGACTAGCATTATTATATACAATTAAAATGTGTATAAATCTATAAATCAAGTGTTTTGTCTTATATATTGTGTAATTATTAACATGAGGTATGCATTTAACCTTTTGTTATAGTGTCACGTCTTATAAATATACTGTGTGATTTTAAATTATTATACATTTTAAAAGGTCGGAGAGATCAATATCTCCTCATTGTCAGCTGTAGAAGAAAAACATTATTATCTATATCCTTATAATTAATTGTGTGGGGTTTAAATAAGTATGCTATTGTTGGAATCAATTGAGTTTATTAGGAGATGCTGATACCAGTAAGAGAGGCAGAGCAGCAATGGGGAACCTATTGTAAAATATGTTATGTGAGTTTGTGAAACGAAATATGGACCACTCCGTTTACAATAGGCGCTAAAATACCAACGCCCATCCACAGTCCAAAACCAAATATCAAAAATTTTGAAGGGTTATGTCTATAAAGACAATTGGCCAAAAAGTTGACTTGTTCGGAGGATTCTTATAACGATATTCTAAAAGGTTTTCCGATCAAGTGCTTTAGTTAATATGTTGGCAACTTGATCAGGTGACCTAATATCATTAAAATTTATCAATTTTTGCTGGAAGGCCTCCAACAAGGCGTATCATTTGATCGCGAGAGACCTGGATTGTTTCTGGCCTCCCCCAGATGCAATACAGGACGCAGATATATTGTCATCATACACCTGCACTGGGTCGGTTACAGAGAAAATGCTTTCCATAAGTCTCCAGATCACATAGATGTCGTCGAGTGCATCATTCAATGCAATTAACTTGGCTGCAGTTAACAAAGTTGCAACCGTGTGTTGCCGATGAACGGCCCAATTTAGCAAGTCTACGTTTACAAAGATCATGAAGCCGGTTGTGGAGCCCCCTATTCTCCAAGTTATTTATGTATATGGGTGAGTCATCTATGTCGGGTGCATACGATGCATTGACAAATGCTTTAATGTGAGTTTGGTTGGAGTGGAAGACTAGGAAGAAATCTCGTGTAGTTTTAAGGTACCTAATGATACGACAAACATAGTTTTTAATTTCACTGTTGGATAAGTAGTTGACGGCAAACTCAATATCCGGGCGGGTAAGTCTTGCCACATACAGCAGATTCCCAATCATAGCCCTATATTCGGTATTGTCAATTCCATTTGTTGGTTTATTAAGTTTGAGCCCAGTCTCCATGGGTGTGGAAGATGGATTACATTTGGTCATTCCGAACTTCCGGAGAATCTTATCAATATATCTGTGTGTAACAGCCAAAAGAGGTGGTAAAGTACCTAATTAAGACCACTTTTGGGAGTACACCATACACGAAATATCACGTACTTTAAAAGCAGTAATACTTCTAAAATAAATTCAAGTTTATCATCCACACACTATCGTGGACCTTAACATTAATTAGAGACTCAATAATATTTCAAACACATGAGTGAGTTTACACATTTAATAAAATAATAATTTGTACATCACAGTACATAAATATACGTTAATAGTTATACATATACTATCACAATTCAACAAGCAAGACTATCTGTTCACTAGAGACTTCTACAAGAGAGGTTCTAGGTACTTAGAAGTAGCTGTCGAGGAACTGTGTCTTATTCCACTGAATCGAGGGATTATATACTTGTTTAGGGTATGAGAACGTACGTGTCGGATAGGTAAAGTGAAGTAGGGTTTGTTATTATAGGGTTGTGCTGACTCGTCAAGTACTCGAGGGACAGGCACAATTAGGTCATGAATATACAGAAAGTATATCTGTATTCATAAAATCAAATACGGGTAATTTAGTGGTTGTTTATAAAGAGTTATAGGATGATTATTGTTGATAAATATCTACGTTTTTGGTATTCAAAAATGTGTGAACGAATATGTTCGTCATCTCTAAAAATAGACAAAAATATACGTTACACTATGTTGTGTAAGTATAATTTGTTTTCGTGGTATATCACAATTTATTTCAAATCCAATGATAAAGGTGGGATTATTTTTTATTTTTAGTGTGAAACATTTATTGAATGTGTTTATTAGGTCTTATGTCCACTCGTTGTGGTTACTTGCCAACAACATGTCATCCACATAGACTATTAAAAGTGCCATTGCACCAGTATTATCCTGTTTGATGTATAAGCATCTGTCGATTTTTAACTGAGTGAAGACAGCTTGAACTATTGTTGAATTCAACAAATCATACCAACTTTTTGATAGTCCATATACGGACTTTATAAGTTTCAGGAATTTATTTTCGATTAATTGGCATCCCTTGGGGGTAGATATGAATATTGGGTATTTTATTTGTAAGTTTAAAAAGGCTGTTTTTATATCGAATTGTGTGATGTTTAAACCGTATTTATTGGTAATTGACAGTATCCATCTGATTAACCAGTATTGGACTACCGGGGCATATGTTTCGGTCAATGAAGACTGAGTGAGATCTTTAAAACCCCTCGCAACCAATCTAGCTTTCGGTATGTGAACGCCTAGGTTGTTGGGTTTTGTGGTGAAACACCACTTTGTATCTACCAACCTCACGTTCCTTTCCTTTGGGACGACTTCCCAAACGCCCATATCAGATAGTGAATTCAACTTGTCTGTGATGGCTTGAAGCCACTCTTCCTTAAAGGGGTTGTTTTCAACATCCTCCCATTTCTGAGGGATATGGTCCTCAATGTAATTTTGATATCATGATTTGAATAAATTTAAGATTACAGGAGTATCTATAATATTATCATCATTTTGTGTATTTTCTTTATTATTATTGTGTATATTATTTATTTATTTTGTATTCCTCGTTTCATCGAATCTGACATCGCAAGTGACGTGCAATTTCTCCATTAATGGGTCCCTTATACAGTACCCACTATTGGTATACCCTAAGAAAATTCCTTTGTGGGATCTTTGGGTTAGTTTTGGATGTTCTATATTGGCACTTTTTCTTTTATTTTTAGTGGCTTGTTGTTGACGGATCTCTATGGGAATGTGCCTGCAAGCAAGAGACCCAAAAACTCTCATATTAGACAAGTCTGGCTTTGTGCCGTATAACATCTCAAAAGGGGTTTTGTTGTCTTTATTGGCCCTAGTTGGGCTCCTGTTTATTATATAAACAACCGTCACAACAGCCAATGACCAAAAACTGAAATCTAAATCAGAGTCGAACAGCATAGCCCTCGTCCAAGCCATAATTGTCTGGTTCTGCCTTTTGGCCATCGCATTCAACTCCGGTGAATACGGAACAACTGGCTCAAGGTTTACACCGTTGTTCTCACAAAATGATTTCATATTTGAGTCAAGATATTCCCTAGCATTGTCACATCTTAACGTGGCTATAGGGTGATCCAGGAATTTTGATTTTAATTTCATATACAGGGTGTCTGGTTTTCGTTTGGCAAGCCGGCAGGAACGTATAGTACTCGAAAAAAAAACAAAGTCCTGTATGAAAGTATCTAGAGGAACAAAAAAGTATATCACCGTCTTCTCTCAATTCTTTCTATTTAAAAAGTTATCCTGCGTTGAGTAAAGCTCAAATTCAGAGTTTATTGTGTTTTTAAGCTATTTTCATCTGAAGACATAAAAATTCAACTATAAATTTTTTGAAACAACGTAGTCTACTAATACTCAATGAGATAAGAAAAAAAAGCTCTATGAACATACCACTTATTTTCAAAATTGAAAAAGATACATCACTCTAAAATTTGGAGTCCCAAACTTTAAAAAAATTTTAAACTCCAAAACTTTTGTAAACATGTTGAAACATTGCTGTATAATAGGAAATTACACCAGACATGCAATTTTTGACAGTAATGAATGAAAAGATGCATTCTTGCAAATTGAAGGGGAAAAACTCCTGGCAATTACATACGTAATATTGTTTGTAATTTATGAATTTCCATAGAAAGAAAAATGTGGGATATACCTACCTAAAAGACATGAATTTATTTTACGATTTATATCATTCGATTTCCCACAAAAATGACTGACCATATTACTGGAACCAAGTACTCGATAAGACTCGTCTGCAGCAGTCAAAGTATTGCCATGGCATTCACCATAGAGGTAATGCATCTGGACATATGCACTTATGGAGTACTTGGTTCCAGTAGTAGGGTCAGTCATTTTTGTGGGAAATCGAATGATATAAATCGTAAAATAAATTCATGTCTTTTAGGTAGGTATATCCCACATTTTTCTTTCTATGGAAATTCATAAATTACAAACAATATTACGTATGTAATTGCCAGGGTGAACAAATCATCACGAAAAGTAATTCCATTTGGAATACCTCTTGAGACCTTTGTCAAGGACTTTAAGTTTTTTCCTGACAGGTGTCCTAATCTCCTATGCCATATCAGTTTTTTGTCTTGTTTTGCAATTTCTATACTCTCATTAGACTCCTGTGTGTCACTTATTATATTATTATCATTTATTATATTATTATTTATGTTTATTCCTACATTCTCATTCATTTCATTTCCATCATCATTCACTTAATTTTGTTGTGGATTATTATTATCTTTTATATCATTAGGATTTATTATATTATTTTGTTCTTTATTATTATTAATTGTGTTGTTTTGTGTTTTATTATTAATATTCTCTCCATTCTCTTCATTCTCCTCCTGACTTTCCTCTATTACTTCTTCTTCTATTTCATATTCCATCCATTCATCTTGGGAATTTATATTGGGCATACATGCCAATTTATTAGATTTGTTATTATAAGGACATATTTTATTTAATTCGTTTTCATCTTCTACAATATTAACAGCGGACTCTGGTACAATTTCGTACTTAACCATGTACACGCCTCTTATTTTTGGGGCTGAATAAATGACTTCGTCCGTACCTCAGACATATATGTGCGCTGCAGAGAAATTTTGATTTATGCCAAGCACTCTATTTTCTGTTATTTTAATCCCTGACATTAGATCTACATTTAAAGATGGTACATAATGTACGTTTTTGAGTCTTATGACTGTTTGGTTTCTCTCTGAGTTTTCCACTCTGATGAACATGGTACCTATATGTGTGGCAATCAGTAGTGTGTCCTGGATAGCACACTCCAGCTTGATAAGCTTTTCCAACATTATAGGGTTGGATAATTTTGATAAATCCGAGATTACGTGAGCAACAGCTCCACCATCTAACATAATTCTTTTATTAAGAGGGACATAATTTGAGTCTAACTCTTGTTTTGTATCTTTAGATGCAATTAAATTTATTGGTTTATTATCGTTTGTGTTTATTCTCGGATCATGATTCTTATATTTCAGCATCATGGACCATTGAACGTCATTTTCTTTTTTATTTTTATTATTATTATTATTATGGTTGTGGTTTCGTCCGTATCTTGTGTTTTGCGCAGGACCATCAAATTTATCTTGGGGTTTTATACCCTCTTTATTTGACAGACATACTTTTGCTATGTGTTCTTTGCCATGACACTTAAAGCATACTAGAATATTCAAACTTGGCAAAGTATTTTGATTTTGGTTATTATTATATTTTTTATTTTCATATGTATTATTATTATTCTGAGACATCTCTAGTTGTTGATTATTATTATATGTCATTTTCCCCTGATCTATATTCTGACTGTGGTTCTGATTTCTATTAGTATCATTATATCTATTGTAATTTCCTCCATATTGAAACCTTTGACTTTTATTATTTTGGCTGAAATTACGAAATTTATTATTATTATATTTTGACTTTTTCTCGTCATATAACCTATCAGACCTTTCGATTAACATGGCATGGAGTGTTTCAATTGTTTTCTGGTCCTGACTTAGGGTATTAAACTCTAGCCTTGTTATGTCATAGTCCATGTTTAATGATATTAGGAGTTGTTCTATCTCTTCCTGTTTGTTGAGAGGTTTTCCACAGTCCCTTATTTTTTTTAGCAGATCTCGAGAAAACGTCTAAATAACTTCGCATATTACCTTCACTGTTAAATTTTAATCTTTGGAAGGCTTGTTTCGCATTGATATATGTCACCTGAGTGCAGCTCTTATATCTTTCGTCCAACACTTTTAATATTTGATTTATTGTTTTTAAGTCTTTTACTCGTTCAATGAGTTCGTTATTGAGTCCCTGATATATTAGCGCTTTTCCCTTTTCTTGATTACAAAAATATGCCATACGATTAGCTGGACTTGCATTTCCAGGGTCAGGGTTTAAAAAATTATTTAATTCAAGTCCCAAAAATAGCACCTTGGTTTCGAAATCATGCATAATTGGATACAATCCTTCTGCATAGAGTGTCGAGACCATCGTAGTCCTCCAGGCATCATAGTTCCTTCCATCAAAGACTTTTTTAGTATCGAATCGTGATATTATATTAATTTTGATAGTTTGAGGAATATGAACCCTACCTCAGAAACACGAGAACTTAAATCTAGAGGGTAACACGGTCTCAACCGCACAATAATGCACAACACGGTCTCAACTGCTCAATAGGGAATGCAAATGAAATATATCAAAATACAATATCTAATAATTATTCAATATTCTAAAATTATTCTTACTAATTATATTCTGCCGACGATGAGGTGATCTCTCCACCATTGTTTCAGATGTATGAGTGTTCGCTTTACTTGGACTTTATTGTCGAAAATATTCAAATTTGATTTAATTAATACTTGGGGTTGTGTTCCAGAATGAAAAGGATTCTGTTAAACACATTAAAACATAAATTAAATGTCAAGTCAAAATTGTTCATCGAAATTATGAAAGAGATTAATGCTGAAAAGAAAATAATCTATTAACCTTCAACTATTGAAAATATATTTTATTGTTTGTGATCATATGTTCATATATTCAGGTTTTCTATTGTTGGATTTGATGAAGCTCATCCAACAAAGATTTCCTGTTTCTGCAATTCTCAACCAACAAGATAAAGTTTGAAAGGATAATTGAATCCACCTTTCAAGTTTCAACTTTACTTGAATTTTGGTCGAGAATATATATGAAAATGTACCAAATTTTAATTTTAAGTTACTGAAATTTTGATTTTTTTTAGTCAATTTTTGAGCAAAATCACACGAAATAATAATTAATTAGTTTAAATTTTTTACTTATCTTATATTTTTTCGTTCACTTTTGTAGTTTTTTCGATATTTTTCTGCTACTTTCATACCCAGTTGACACCAAACTTCGATGATTCTACTCAGGAATTTCTTGATTCTCGATTTCTCTTACTCAACTTTTTCTCTCCGGAACACAGCATGAGTAGTTACCAACTATTTTTACCTTTGTAGTTTGATTTGTTGAACCACAGGATCCTTTTGATCTGCTTTCCCAACTTTTTAACTTTGAATTTTTCAACTGACGCCCAAGATTCACCACCGTTTTCTTTTATTTTGAATTTTATTTTTGATTTACTTAATTTAAAAATTTTAACTTTTCAGGATTTTTACTTTATATCACTGAAACGAACTTTGCATTCACAAATTTTACAACTTTTCCTTCCACTTTGCGTGGAGGTATCACACGGCACTAAGCCTTTTTTCACTTTGCGTGAAACACAAAAATTAACTTTTAATTAATTACACGATCAACACATTTTAATTACTTGCACTTCTTTTCCAATCTATTGCTCTGCCTACCATATTGAGGTGCGTTATGATCTTTTGATGTGGAAAAGATAAAAACAGATTATCATCTTTGAAAAAGATTTATTCACAATGTTAGTACAATGACTGACGAGTGGAGAACATTCTCCGTCGAGCAGTGGCGGAAAAAGATTATGCCGGCGATCAGTGTCACCACATGTGAAAAGATTAAATGTTATAAATGTGTTACATACAGTGTTAGTCAAGGTTCAGGTTATGTGTTTGTGAGGGAGTGAGGGAATCGTATCCCAACAATTAGTAAAGAGAGTAAAAATATTATAATTTGTCTGAATAAAAACCCGTTCTTCTCTTGGACTATTATGAAATCTTTTACTGAGCAGCGAAGTACAGTTTGAGAACCAAAGCACTAAAGGAAACAGGGTGTATGGTGTTCCTCTTCATTTATTTTCTAACATAAAAGTTGAAATTTCCCTACTTTTAAAGAATACAGTTTAAAGGTAAGATAATAGAGAAGTGAGTTTAAACTTGCTTAAGGTTATTCACAATATAATTCTTCCTCTAGACACACAGACACACACACACGCGCACGTACGCACGCACGCACACGCACACACACACTAAACGTGAATAACCCATTCTTAAAAGTTTCAGGTGTTCACGGTTTGGCTTTACATTCAAGGTATGTTCTATTTGCCAAATCTTAGTGTCAGAACGGGTGTTACAGCGATCATAGGGTCAACACCAAGTTATATGCGGGTTACCTCCCGAGACACCATGGTTTTAAAAAGTGTTGATTGAAAAAGAACGCCTAGAGCTAAAGTAACACTGGTAACACAGGGATGGGCAAAATCATAAATTTTTTAATTTGTATCACGGATAAGATCAAAAATTTGATTCGAATCACAGATCAGGATATGGACTTGAAATTTGATTCGAAATGCAGATCACAGATCTCTACTTGAAGAGTGATTATAGTTAGATCACTTTTCATATCATTTTTACAACATAGTAAAGCGTATTATATATAATACGATATGAGGTATCTTGGTATGATAGTATGTATATGTTTGTACTTTATATGACTGTACGAAAAATTTTTGTAAGAAAAAGACACAAAAGTAAAAGGTAAACAAAAAAATCCAAATCAAAACTAAAAGAACCCAATTGCAAAGGCATAAATTGTGACTACTATCACTTTATGGACCGAGTAACTAACTCTGACGTCATATTTTATTATCAGCTAAGTTTGGATATTAACTACTGAAAAATAAACAAAAAAATTTGGAAAAAGGTCATCTTTGAAAGCTTTTACCAGAATATGTATCAAAAGTTAAATTAAATATTATATGCCATGTTAATGCTCATATCTTCCTCTACAAATGTAATAATCATGTAACTGAATTTACCAATATCTGAACGAAATATATTTAGCATTAAACAATATGGACTTTTACACCTGTATTTCACATTGTAAAAATACCGTTTTTCGACTAAATATTAATTTTTTAGTATCGAAATGACATTTCTTCAAATTAGGATGATTGACGATCATTTTGAGCCATTTTCCAGCTCATAATATTCAGTAGAAAGTGAAAAATTCTTTTGAAAAGAATTGATTATAATTTCAGGGAATTTTCAGATAACTTATGTAGATGTCTGCTGAAAATTTCAGCTTTCTACTACTTACAGTTTTTGTGTAATTGCTTTCGATAACTTTGATTTTCTGCTTTCATTGTTAAAAAACTGCTCATTATTCTGAAATCAACAGGGCTGTTGGCGCAGTCAAGCCGAGGTTTTACATCCCAAATAACTCGAACATATTGTTCTACTTTTTAATTTTCTCCTTTTTTTATTTTTTTTATTCTTACATAGTGAAAAAGGTGATGGAGAGCAAATTGGGAAGTGATCTGAAAAATCAGGAAATGATCTAATTAAATAGATTGCGATCTAGATTCCCTTGTTTACCTAATCAATCTACAGATTCAGATCTAGATCACAATAATGCCAAGATCTGCAGATCAGATCGCCTTGATTGATCTATCACCCCACATTGGAAATTATAATTCACGTTGGGTTATAAATAAATAGCTTTTACATGACAGAAGAGAATCTTTCTTTACCTATAACAAGTCGAACCCATCTACCTAAGTTTCACAGGATTACAAAGAAATCAAAAAAATTTACAAATTTTATCCTCAATATTATGCGCACACTGAGGTACAAAGCAGCGCATCTACAACAATGAAGGAAAGAAAAATCTTATTTTAAACTTCAACACAAATTAATATTTGTAATTATTTATATTCAACATAAAATCTTACCTTAGCTTCCACTTTTCAAATTAATTTAAGGAACAGAATTAGGAAAATTGTACTTTTAGACTCTCAGCAACATATGGGTAAATCTTCAGAAATGTAAATGATAAGAGATAAACGAATGTAATCAATTCTTTGTAAAGGATTTTCTCACCTTCTACTTAATATTATGAGCTGGAGAATGACTCAAAATGACTGTCAATCATCCTAATTTACAGAAATGTATTCCTCGATGCTAAGAAATTAATATTCAGTTGAAAAACTGTATTTTTACAATGAGAAATACAGGTGTAAAAATCCATAGTATTTCGTTCAAATGTTGGTAAATTTAATTATTCGATCATTACATGTGCAGAGGAAGATATGAGCATTAATTTAGCATGTAATATTTAATTTAATTTTTGATAGATATTCTGGTAAAAGCTTTCAAAGATGACGATTTTTTCATTTTGTTTGGTTTAATTTTCAGTAGGATCCAAACTTGGATGATAAGAAAATATAACGTCACGAGTTATTCGGTCCATTAGCAATGTTCTGAAAACATTGAATATAAATTGTTTTGCATCACGGATCATGGATCCTGAGTATAAAAAGGATTTGAATCACAAATATGGATCATTTACTTATAATTCAGATTGTTTTCTTAATCACTAATGATTTGGATCACACTCATCCCTGCTAACACCAAACTCATCTAACTGCTGATAATGAAATGATATCACATTTTATCCTACAATTGAGTGTCATCTCATCCTTCTGCAAACAATATCCAAGAACCGATTCAAATTGAAAAATTTATTTTCAACTCTTTTTTCTCATTCACTCTTGCTCACTCTCTCTCTCTCTCTCTCTCTCTCTCTCGCTCCCTCTGTTACTTGGGCTCCCTCAATCACACTCTTACACTCGTAATTTGGATCCTACTCTCACTCGTTCACACACACTTACACGCTCACGTACTCAATTAATTAATAAATTTCATTTCTCATGGGATTCGAGCCAGCAACTTCCAGGTTGCTAGTTCCAGTCTTACAAAACTGCACCATTATTCACCTAAAATATTGACATCGTATTTTCATTGATTAATTAACGTAGTTAGATGCAGATGTAAAATAATACAAAGTATCGACATGATATAATATCGATATGTTCATATATTGCTATAATCAAATATCGATGTGTAGTAAATATACAAGTTTATATATATTATATTTTAATGGGTGGTGAGGTTGGGTGGGTTGGGTTGGGATGTATGAAAAAAAAAAGGAAAAGCGAGTTTGGAGGCGAAGCATCCATTATTTAAAAAAACAAAAACTGATGTTTTAATAGATATATCAATAAAAAAATTATGGAATAAGTCCTAACAAATCATTTTCGCATTTATGCATCACAAGAGTTGAGATTTGATATGCGCGCAGTTGTAACCTCTCAAACCGAATCAATTCTTGGATATTGTTTGCGGAGGGATTAGACAACGACCAATTGTAAGATGAAACATGGTATTGTGATAACGAATGTTTCATCAATTAAAAATCAATCAAAATACTTCAACCTTGCACTGATTTCTTACAGCTACTTGTCAAGCAAGTGTAGGATTTGCTGAACTCGTGTTATTTTGGCATTACCCTTATGTACGAAAAGAACACCGAGTTGATAACCTTCGGTGTTGTTATGAATCAAAAAGAACTCTATGGTTGACACTGAGGATAACACCGGTGTTGAAAGTGTTAATTTTTGTGACTAATAGAACATACCTACAGTGCCTCATAGCTACGATTATGAACTAACTGAGTTGATAATTGATAGCGACTGATACGCCATATGAAACACATGGGCTATCAGCTCTTTTCAATCATCAATTCAGTTCAAATGCACAGTTCATGTCTCATGGTTACGTTACTTTTAATTTTTTCGATTAGTTACAAAATTAACGAGGGCGACATATTGCAAATTCTTCGGATCAAAACAAAAATATTTAAGCACCAGAGACTCATTTCAACGTTACGGAAATGAAATAAAAAATACCTATTTAATATAATAAAGACATGCGGCATAAGGCATCTATATTAATACAGTATACGAGTTCAGCACGTCAATAATTTTGTTCACAATGGATAGACATACAGACAGACATGTGAAGTGAATGTAGCTTCTTACCTCACTTCAGCACCTCACCCCCAAATGAGTTTTAATTACATACTTAGTGTGTATGATACAGTGTGCTTGTAGTCTTTATCAGTTGAGTAAGTAGTGCTGAAATGTAAGAAGTGAAATTCTCTTCCTTCTCCTGTCAGTCTATAAATTGTGAATGAAATCATCTGCAAACTGAATTCATATACTATATTAGTAGGTAGGTATAGATGCATTAGGTACGATGTATGTGTTTACAGTATTAAATAGGTTCAGAATAAAATTTAATGCAGCTGCAGCTCTGTTAGAAAAAGTAGGTTTTTTAAAAGTATAAAATTAGTCAAGAACTAAAAAGTTATCAACAGATCATAACTGCAGTAATTGTATTAAATTTTGTAACTGTTGATATAAAATTACAGAGTTAAAAACAATTACTTCTTTCAAAACAGAAACAAAAATACATTTTTTTGAAATACCTTCTAGCCAATCCACACCAGAATTGCTGGCACGTTGCAGTAAATTAAATATAACATTTTTTGATCAAGTTATTGGTTCAAAATTAAGCATTTTATAGCAAAAATAATATCCAAAATAGCTGCATGATAAGTAACATAAGGCCAATCCGTGTCAAAATTAGTAACATGTTAGAATAAATCATAAAAAATATTTATTCCGAATTACGTTTCTATTAGTTCAAAATTGAGCATTTTATAGATGAAATAAAAATAAAATTAGGGGTACCAAAAAGACAGCGGAGCCAATTTGTACAAAAACTGATAGCAAGTTATAATAAATTTTAATATATATTTGTTCCAAATTTTGTAGTTATTGGTCAAAAATTAAGAATTTTATAGCCAAAATAAAAACAAAAATAGCGATAGCGGAAGTACCATGTGGACAATTGGCACCAAAATCAATAGGTTGGATTATTGGCTCAGTACAAATGTTTGTTCTAATTTCGTGACTAATGGACAAAAATTCCGACCTGTACTGTGATAATAAAAAATTAGTTTATATTAATACTAGCTACCCATCGTGTCAGCACCTTTGCTTGACAAACGCTTAGGACCTTAGACTCTAACCCTAAGTAAATATTTACTGATATATTACACAATAAAATCTGAAAATAAAAAATTCTCACCTTTTTGGACCCAATGAGAGTTTAAAAATAAGTTTAATGATAAAATCAACAAATCTGAATTCAGTACCTCAAAAAAAAAAAAGTCAATTAATATATTACAAAATAAAATTTGAAAATTAAAAATTCTCTAATTTTTGGGCCCAAGCGGGATCAAAGAATGGATATAATGATAAAATAAACATCAAATTCAAATTCAGCGCCTCAATAAACATATCCGATTATGTAAATTTAAGAATTAGGTAAAGGCTATTAAATGAAACACTAATATCTTCGCATATTGTTTATCTTTGTTCACTTCATATATATATAGAGCTATTTAATCCGGCCTTCATCGATTTTTCTTTATAACTTCGGAGGTTCATGAAGAATGCACATACAAAAATTCATCAACATAGGCTTGGTAGATTCTAAGATCACTCTTAACATACACTTTTCCAAACTTTTGCTTCTTGGTAGAATTCACTGGGTCCACTTTTTCCAAAAATGCATTAGTGAGTTATTTATGTCAAAACATTGGGAATAAGAATCTCTTTCAATTATTAATATCACTAAAGTAAAACAGAAACAGCCAGCTGCTAAATTTGGATTCAAATAATTCATCAAGTTCCAAAAACCACATATTTCAGCAGGTAATTCTTTATGGACTTGTTGAAGTTTACTTGATTTTTATTTAAAAACTGAATTTATCGGACACAACTGAAATTTTGTTTTTGCTCTCCTGAACAATTAACGAAATGGGACATAGTGAATTCTGCCAAGAAGCTAAGGAAATATAAGAATTTTAGTTTTTTGCGGCAAAATTTTTCTTGAGTTATGAAAGGAAAGAGGTTCCACCTCCAGCCCCAGGTCACTCCGTAGATTTTCATAAAAAACTTATTTAATAAATAATTTTCAACGGAAATTTATGCAAAAATTATGTGCTTGACACAAGGTGTCTTGTTCGTTTTTACAGATTTTTATTCTTCTTTCAATTTTTGTTCAAACGAAAATAAAGCGAGGTAAATGCAATGCCATTAACTGCTATTTACACTACCATTTTGACCCCTCTTGCGTAGCTCCCACCGAGAATTTTAGGGAGTTTTTCAGTGTGGTGAAGCTAATGAAGGTAAATACTAAATTTTGATTTTCTAGAAATTATTTAGTTTTTAAATCCTAATTTACCTAGACTAAAGATTTAAATCAAAACTTTCGAGTTATGGCATATTTCTAATGTTTTTCGCACCCTACAAGATCATCATGAGAGTATAGTATTAAAACAAAGGATTTTCTCACAAATCGTGTCGCCTTTATGTCAGCTCCATGGTCTAATAATAAATTCACTGCTTCTAGGTGCCCATTAGCAGCTGCCAAAATTAGAGGCGTTGTTTTTTCCTGAAAACAAACAATAGTACTATCAGAAAATTAGGTGGTAATAATACAAGAAAGAAAAATGAAGAAAAAATGATTTTTTGAAAAGACATGAAATGAATGAGGTGGCAAATACAAATGTTATTAAATGTTTCTTTCACATATTTACTACAAATCATTGACTGAAAAATTATTAAGTAACAAAAATATTCAATCCCCACTAGAACAACCAACAAACAAAACATTCCAGGAATTCGCAACTTTAAGTTTGACCTACCCTAGTGGCAAAAAATGTATGTTTAAAAAAAAATGTATGGGTATACGTAGTACATAAAATGGGATTATTTAAGCCGACATACGCACATTTTTTCACATATTTGGGGTATACATATGCGTAGAATATGGGTACAACATATATGCCCAATATTGTGCGTGACACGTATACTAATTTAGTGGGTTCAACGTACATTCTGATGCATACAATTTATTATGCGTTAAAATTTGTGTAAAATCACATAAAATGTAAAATTTTTCATGCATCATATGCACAATTTTATGCGTCATAGGTACAATTAACTGAAAATACTACTTACATTTTGACATCAGTTTATAGAAGGGTGCCATTCCTCTCGATACAATTATAAGAGTGAAAACTGGAGTATAATATGGTGTTCAGATCTCAAACTGATCCAACATTTTTTTATTTATTTTTATTACTAATCAGTCTAGTGTTGTGATGCAGGATTGTTTTTGGACTTACCATTAAGGCCCCAGGGGTTACAAAAAGGGGGAAAAAATTATTTATGAACAGTTATGTGCAGTACATCATCATACATACTTTAAGATGTACTGATTTCATATTTGATGACAATGTTTTTATTGGACTCTCCATTGGAGCCTTAGTGGCCTTGGAACTATGCTGCCATGCATGAGTTCACTTAACATATCTTGAAAAGCTGTATATAATGTCACATCATTCATTTTTGTAGCTTAATTAGGAAGGGAGTTAGAGGAGCAAAACATGGGTGCAATATTTTGCAGGTCCCCAGTACACCAGACAGGTCTGAATTTTCATGATCTCCATATGCCTTGATGAGCTGATTCCAACCCTGCAATGTTCATCATAGGAGGCAAGTTAAGAGCAAAAAAGCGTTGAAACTAGTGTTTTTGGGTTTCATGGCTGCCAAGACCACCACATAGATGCAATTTTGCATGAGGTCGATGTGCTTCTTTTTGGCAAGAATTTTCATACCTGGTTCAAGTCTCTGGCATAATTAGGAGCTGAAATATTTCTCTTTTTCCACAAAATTTTTGGCATTCATTTTTTTCATTTGAAAATGAAATCGAGTATAGATTTATATACCCATTGGTGACCTTATTCTGCCTACAATATACAATTTTTCATTCTTTAAATGTATCCAGTATAATAATGTATGTATGAATGGCATTATATGCACAATGTACTTTTATTGGTGTACTCAAATTATGTGTTTCCAGTATAATTATATTGGATTGTACGTGCAACATACTCACTTCTGCATACTCAAATTAGGCATTTTCAGTATAATAAACATATGTATGTTAATGGACGTTATATACTCACAAAAATGTATGCAGATTTGAGTGTGTAACACGTACAATATAATGCTTAGGATTGAAATCATATGTGTAACATATTCATTAACGTACTATTTTTCATAAAAAAACAAAACAAGTAATATTATACATTGACATAGTCTAAAAACTTCTAAGTAATACGTATATTTTGAGTATATATGATGAATATTTTTTGCCAATAGGGCATTAAGTATGAGTACATAACACAGAATGCCCAGGTAAGTTTTCCTAATACTTAGCAGACGTGCAGAACTTATTAGCTCTGTTTGATAAAGCCACACAAATTTACACCAACCTATATACTGATGGGGTTATTCCACAAATATTCTAATGCCAAGTCACATAGCATTTTAACATTTGTGGAATACCCCTGCTGGTGTAGGTTGGGTAAATTAATGTAATTCTATTCGACAAAGCTACTGATACAATAAAAAGCTATTACACACATTTTTCCCATATGTCCTTTGGAAGGGAAGAAAAGGGTACCAACAGGGTACTTAGATTACTTTTAAAAAAAGGGAGCAAGTTTATCATTTCTGCATGGAAAGTAATAGTTCTGTGAAGATTTGAGATCGTTCATCTTCCTCAAACTTGTAATTCATATTCTTTTTTAAAGCATTATAGTATTTCAAACTAATTTGTTCTTTCCTTGGAAGTAAACCTCATTTCAACATTATACGAGAGACTTCCAGAACACAGTTACAATAAGTTGAGTGCTGTGGAGAAGCACAGAATCACAAACAATATAGTACAGAACATGTTAATGGTAAATGAGAATGGCTCATCACAGATGATTCAAAGTGAGAATGATTTGATTATTATTTATTATATTCTCACAAGTTCTCATAACTTGCAATGAAAAAAGGTTAGTGAAAATGTTGCCTAAAATCAATAAGGAAGGAGTTATAAAACATAAATGTTTAAATTGTGTTTTCTTCAGTACTGAAATACACATTTAGGTACACTCTAGGTGCACTTCTCTCATCCTAAGAAAAACATATTCGTTAACGCTTCTTGATTGTTTTAACAAGTTTTACACGTTCGTCAAGTATTAAAGAAACTTATTCGGTGCTCAGATTTTTAACGTTATACTGTACTACGTATGGGCTGCTCATATAGATGAAAACGTGAAACAAACATCGGAGGTACAAAAAAAAAGAATGGTTATGGAGCAAACGGAGAAATTATTGGAAATTAGCCAATCAGTGCTGAAGAATGAGTGAAACAACTGATAACACTTGCAGTTTTGTTTACATTCAACTCTACCTGCATATACTTTTTTCTTTTCCAGTCCATGCAAGTGTTTATTCCATTTTTGTTGTTCGAGCAATCCATACATATAATACTATATAGTCAAAGGTAACCTATAGGTAGTCTAACACAAATACTGCTGAAAAATTGTTTATAGATGGTGAAAATAAGCAACAAGTTTTTGAAAAATAACTCGATTTTTTTATAATAAAAAAACAGGAGCAAGTAGCCTCAACAATTTCTTATAGTCCACCATAGAATAAGCAACATTTTTTCAGATTTTCTCAGTGCTTTTTCCTTCTCTTCATGTGTTATCACAATGAACGTCAAAATATAGCCGTTTTGTGACTCAACCGCTTTTGATGTTTTCTCTCCGCACTTCATGCTACGAGATTTAAAATTGAGCGGAGATTCTTTTTCTTTATATTTTTTCCCCATCTCATTAATTTTTATATAATTTTCGCAAGAGTTTTGTCCAAATAAACCGATGGTAACATTCATTATAATTAATAATGTATAGTCTCATTAATTTTTCACACACGATATTCCTTTAGTTTCATTTGCCATATCAGGAAGAAGAACTTTTTTTGAACTAATAAAAAATTAATTGTATTGATAAATAATAATCATTTTAAAAATCATAATTATCAAGTGAGGTCTCCTTTTAAGCCCGAGAAAATGAATGGAGCATACACGTTTTCAAATGCCCCTTATGAAATTAAGAAATATAAAAGAAATAATTTGCCCTCATTTGACTTTAGAAGAGGAATTTCTCAAAATCCAAAAATGAGTTTAAGACGATAGCTTAAATTAGTCGAACGACTTTCGAAAACAAAAATCTGCTCAGTATTTTATTGGGCTTAAAATATATTGAAAAACACATTAAAAATACATTTAACCCCGTTGAACACTAGAGCTTCTTTTTATACGTGTTACAGTCAATATCTAAATTTGGGTTAAATTTATTTTAGCCAGTTGATACTATTTATTTCTAAAGGACGGTTTATACTCACTGATTAATTCTTTATAACACCTTAACACCTGAAAGTTGAATAAAAGGACACTACGTTATGTTTTATACTGTCTCTTGATTTATTCTCCAACAGTTAAAATTCCCCTACATTATATAATACAGATTAGAATTAAGAGTGTTTTTTGATCATTAATTATATTTATAAAATGTCTTCCTTAATAAGATTCAAAAGTGAGTTTACATGACTCGGGAACTGCTCACTCGCTGCGCTTGTTTTACAAACTCCCTCAAATTTAATCGCTTACTTTTGAACCTTGGTGTGTAATATACTATTATATAAAACATGATCAGAAAGGCAATGTTTATACTGGTATTTTTGAACCTTGGTGTGTAATATACTATTAAACTAAAAATGAACAAACGCTAGGGAATAATACACGTCCCAAGACATTCCATTCAACAAACTGACATCCAAATATACTGCACTCACTACATTTTTGAATTGTAGGTGCGAAAAACTTTCAAACGTTAATGCGTTGTATTCTCTTTTCACCTTCCGCATTAGGTAGTTAAGTACTTCAACGAGTAATTAGTTTTACTTGTTTTCAACCAGCATACTAAATAGCATTAATGAGAGCAGCCAAACAAAGAAAAAATCTGAAATACACAGAGGTTTATCGATAAACAACTTCTCATAGGTCTGTCTTTTTGCTTGTAAAATATGTAGTATTCGTCTGTACAGATTTAGCACTTTTTGTATATTTGATCATTATATGAGAAAAAACCCGAACGCGAGCAAAAAGTTCAGCAGAAAAAATAATTACAACGTTTGTTAACGGTCCAAACTTCGATTTTAAATTTTAAGTTGGCGAATTTAAATAATTGAAATCAATAATTTTATTCTAAAAGCAAACGAACAGACCTACGGTAATTTTACATGATCTCTGCAGTCAACGTGCACTCGACCGGTATCCAGCAGTTGGGATAAAGAATGAATATCACCGTTGGCTGCCGCTATATGCAGTTTATTGTCTAGCGGCGTCTCCTTCTGAAACATAATGAAAAAGAAATTGGGATGTGAATTGGAGATAGAATATTTAATTATCTAATTTATATTTTTTGCTCAATGAAACATAATAAAATTATGTGGAATCAATCTTACACTAGTAATAAGTACCTAGCACCTAACTACCTACGAGGGCGTAGTCAAGGAGGGTCAAAGGGGCGATTACTCCCATGACCTTATTTTTATTTTCTCTAATGCTTGTCACTTTTGAAAATTGAAAAAAATTTTAGTAATAAATATGCTATAGCGGGTTCCACAGATTAAAATTTTCAAATTTAATGAGCAAAAAAAAGGTCATCAAATAATTTTTTGCCTTCCCTTGAAGAAATCCTTGCTACGCTCCTGGTTACCTACAAAAAAAATCAGAAAAACACGAAACAAAAAAAAAATTACAATAAAATTTTCTTCAAAATTCACTTTGAATTTGATCAGAAAATATGATTTCTAAATCTACTCTGATGATCGATTTATTGAGGAAAATTCTGACTCATTTTTCCAAAAACCTTTTTTTTCTTCGATAGCAAAACTTCATGAGAAAATGTTTGGCTAAAATATTAATATCAACTCATATCTGTAAAATTTCACTAAGGTATATTAAGTGGATGCAAAAAAAAAAAAAAAAAAAATACCTACTTATTAATTCTTTAATTGGATGTGTGAATTGTCAAAACAGGTTTTATTAAATTATCGATACAGACTGATATTTGGCCACATCGCTATGAAATTTAATTAAGTAAAAATCCTGTTACAACATCGTCTAACAATATCGCTTGTTTTATTAGGTATCATAAGAAACCTATACACAAAGAGCTGGCAGCTGCAGACAATAGAAATCAAAACCTTTAAAAATGGTAGGTTACTGCATATAAAAGAAGACATGTATGGGTATGTACCTTTTTTGCTCTTTTTCAAACTCAGATCCCACAACAGCAGCAATACCTGTTGGTGGGATCCATTTCTCGGATCCAAGTTTGGTGGAAAAAATTTAACATTGGTCTGTCAGTCTGATTACAATAACATGTAGGTATAGTTAGTGAGTAGGACATTTGAAAATTAATTTGCGAAGTAGTAGTAGTGTGGAAAATTGGTGAATAATTCACTGACTAATAACTGATTCAACAAGACATACATTGCCTATAAAGAGAATTTGCAAGGCAGGTGGGGCAACATGGATACATTGCCTAACCTAACCTCATTCACTGACCCCTTGGCTGGGAGCAGGTAATAAGTACCCGCAATGCAACAGCACCAGAGATGTTTATACTATACTAGATACCAAACTCATATCATTTTACGTGAACAAAAATGAAGCCAACTGCCACCTCTTTGAATTGGGGATAAGCACACCATAAATACGTGGGTGGTATAGAATTTTCGAGACAAATTGTATTTTATAAAATGTTTAGGTAGGTATATTATTTATTGAAAATCGACATAATGAAGTGGATAACTAAAAAAAAATTTTTTTGTTCAGAAATAAAAATGTGATATTTACTTTATTACAACTATTTTTAATAAGTATATAATATGCCTAAAACCAAAATAAAAGCAATTTACCCCCACATAAAGTACAATTTGACTTGAAATTCCTATTCTACTCATGTATTTTTATATGGTGCTTATGCCCAGTTCAAAGATAGCGGCAATTGGCTTCACTTTTCTCACTGAGTTCGGTATCAAGTATAGTATAAACATTTCTGAGCAGCACAAGATACTGAATGTTCTTCTGATAAAGGTTGGCTGCCGACTTTAGTAAACACAAGTGGGATTCTACTGAATTTAATTTGGCAGTTAAACTGAAATGGCTGGTATTTGGTAGCCAAATTTTTAGGCAACAAATAAGGTGAAGTTTTTACCACTGCTATTTAAATTTGCTTAGGGATTTTTTTTTTTTTTTTTTTTAGTAGAAACTTAAATTATTTGAAATGTTTTATTTTCATAGTTGTTGAGATGTTCGGAATCTGCGTAGTTTTCTTAACAAAACGAATCTGGGTCAGGCCCCGTCAATTTTTTTCATGACCTTTTTTCTAGTAATTTCTTATCATTTTTCCATAATTTTTACTGAAACACTACTTTCACTAACTTTAAAGAATACAATTTTTACAATAGCTGTCCAAAAATATCAATTTTTTAAAAATTCCAAGCCAGTATATTTACTATGTGACACTGAAATAACTTTGGAGAACTTCTAATTCACATAAATGAAGAAAATTTTCACAAATTAATTCGTAATTTCTAAAATAGATCGAATCCCCATAAGAGCCAATGCATTTTTTCAATCATTTCATGTTTTTCATTCTCATCAGTCCCGAAGTTACAACGCACTCTATAGTCAGTTTGACTGCTGAATTACAAACCAGGTTTATTTTTCTTAAATAGTTTTGATATTATTATGATCTGTGATTCTGTGTTTTTGCACATGTATGTATTTTGTGCTTTTTCATTTACTCACAGTCGACTAAAAAACATCACTGCTGTGACATTGAGTAGCATTATGTATGTAATACTTTTTCATTGGAAACAGTTTACTTTATCACTTTTACAGTGCCACATTACCTGTTGTTGACTTAAAAAAAATAAAAAATAAATAAATAAATAAAAAATTGGCGAATTATTAAGCTGTTCCGTCCCGTTTTTGCAGACGATTCAGTTTGTCTACAAAAACGTGTCGAACAAATTATAGATGACTATTATTCCTAATTCTCAGAATAATAGCTGTCTATATTTTACCTAGTTTCTCACGAATGGACACCACCAGATATGCTGACAATGAAGTGTCATCATATTTAGCAGATGTTCCGTATCATGCCACCTTTTGGTTTGATTGAAAAAAAGAAAACGAAAGTAATGTCATGTCTTCATTTTAAAGACATGGTCATTCCTAAACCTGAAGTCGAGTAGAAATGTTAGGGTCCATACTCGTTGCTATGGACATTAGGTATCACTATATTAAGAAATAGAAATAAGTATAATTTTAAAGTGTTTATAATAACTAAAGTGAAACTCTAATAAAAAGACAAATGTTCGTAACTTATCTTATTTGTTGAGGTAATTTAAAAGTATTGAATTACTCTCGCAACAAATTGGCGCCCGAACAAAAAAACCTTCGGAAGTAAAATTTAAAAATCATAATAAATTTTTTTAAATAAAGAATTTCGCTTTTCCTAAAATAAAAATAATTTCTGATTGTGTAAAAAAAATAATTTTTTTTTAATATCTATCGTGGATCAATTTTGCTGGAGCAAATACTTTCGCGTAATATCAAAACAAACCGTGACTAAAAAAATTCAAATATTTAAAACAAAACTAAACAAACGTCTACGAAATCAAATCTTTATTGCAGAGGACCGCAAACATCTGATTAAAACAAATAAAAGTAGTTCACTTAAAAATAAGTTAATAACAAAAGACAAATCTAAAAATAAACTTAAAAATAAATCGAAGATCCAGATCCGGTTCCTGAAATTAAAAAGAAGTAAAATCAGCCCAACTGGTATCCGAAACCACAGCGCAGAGAATGAGAAATCACTCACCAACAGCGTTGATCCGAACGAAACTAACGGTAAACTACAAGAGACTACAGTAAACAACTCGCCATCCAACTGTAAGCAAATTATAAATTTATCTTCCATTACTTCAGAAAAATTTGAAACTATTATTGATATTGTAAATAATATTGTATAATGTAAAATTTCCCAAACTTTAGCAAATGTCTGAAAAAAGTGAAAATACGAGTACATTGCTCCCGGATATTTTAGACTTAAAAGCCGAAGATAATATTTTGGAATTTGAAAACCATCCTAAAAATCTGTATGAGAATTTATCAGAAGAGGAAAATTACCCACTCCTTGGTAACCATTGGGGAAGTCGAGTATCTACTTCCTTTCTCTATCGCGTGCTAAAAGCGGCAAAAGTAAAAAGGATAGAAGGTAGAACACGTATCGAACTTCAGAAAAAACTTTATAAAGGTAGACACTCTAAACATGGGTTGTTACACATATTATACTCTAACCCCAACACCGAAAAATTTGAAAGAACAAGTAATTTTGATAGACTAATAAAGGAAAGTAAAAGTTATCGTAAAGTAACAAGAAGTATAAAAAATTAAGACCCCAACGAAGCTGAAGAAATCTTCTCCGACACAGAAGAAGAAGATTTAGAATCTAAAGGAAAGAAGTTAGAAACAGAAAAGAAAAGAAAGGAGGAAACAGAAAGAAGACTAGCGAGACGAAGCCTCAGCTCAAGTTTTGAAAAACTCTTATCTAAAGTATCACACCACATATTCCCAAAGAAATCAATTTCAGCTACAACCGATTCTTCTCTCCCAAACAACGAAGACGAAATCTTCCTCGGAGAAAAATCAATTCTGAACCAAACTTTTGTCGACAGACCCTCACAGTCTAGTGCTGATTTGTCGCCATCAGTCCCTCAAGGACAGGGAATGTCCACACAGACTGAAATCCAACACTCAATACATATTCACGTAAAAAGTCCAGAAAATTTAGAAAAACCCAAAAGTAAAATTCAAAATTCAACTGATAAAAATTCTTTCGATCCTATCCATTTAGATACGTGTAGAACTTCTTGATCAAAAAGAACCTACATATGTCAACATAGTAAGCATTGAAAATAAAAATAATCCATTTCTAAAATCGGAAAATAAAAATATGACCCCAGAAGATATCGCTGAAAATAACGCACGCTTGCTTTTACAACAACAACAACAAGCAAGATTTGTGGCAGAGAATGAAGCTTACACACAACACAACCTAGCCATGAACAATTTCTGGAAAAGGTCAGAAAGATGGACTCCGAGCCACTTTTCAAATGCTCCCAACGAGGATATCCTTGAGTTTCTTTTTGAATACGAAACTATGGCAAAAACTTTCAAAGCAACTGAATATGAAATGATACGAAATCTAAATATAGCCCTCTGTAGTACAGCTCTCGAACTTTTCGCAGCTGAAACAGAAATAACCCCAGAAACTCCCTGGACAGAAGTGAAACGAATCTTAATTCGTATCTTTAAAAAAGATAAAGATACTGTAAAAAAAAGTATCAAATCGTTGAAATTTGATGACTCATTTTTCAGTATTAATGTACCTAAATTTTTCCGACTCTATAAACAACTAGATGCAACAATTAGCGAGAAAAAAATTTGTGATCTCTTACTCACAAGACTAACAGGAGAAATGAAGAAATTCTTTGCGTCAAAAAATCTCTAAACATAGAGTGGAGTTTCAAAGACATTCACTGATTGGAAAGAATTCAAAGAAAAAGCTTTAGACCTGACTGATGTCCAAAAAATGGAAGAGATAATAAAGCAACAGAAACTATCACCAAGCTAACAAAACAGATGGAAGAGATGATGAAGGGAAAAACACCCGAGAAAAAAGAGCCTGTGAAACCCATAACTTCGCCTATCTCCCCTACTGACCCTGTTATTGTGGCATTAGTGGAGGCAGGATGGAAACCCCCAAATGCCAATAAACGAAACCAAAATCAAACCAGAAATCAGGCGATGGAAAACAAAAATACAGAAACCAGACCACGTAGAGACAGAAATTTAAATAATAATAATAATAATAATACTAATGAATCAAACGATAGTAACCCGAAAAGAAGGCAGTCTAGAGAAAGAGAATCTAATCGATCACAAAATAACCAAAGTTCCTATAAACCCCAATGAGAGAAACTTATTGTGAACAAAATAATAATCGATATCCTCCCAGAGAGATAAATTGCTTTAATTGCGGAAGAATGGGACATCTCTCAAGAGATTGTAGACTACGTAATCGTAGTACACCTCAATTCCCACAAAGGAATTTTAGACTGCCACGATTCAACAACAACTTCGCATCAAATTTTGGTCAACCGTTCAACCCCTATGGACCACCGCAACAGAATAATTATGCAAGCATATAATTCCCCAGCTCTAAATCCACAACCATGGGCCAATGCGACGAATTATGCATTACCCTCTTATAACTTGCAAACCCCGGATGTAGTTCCAAGTATCCAACAAAATTTCACCCAACAACCAAAAAACTTGCAGAAGAGCCCATTTGCTCTGTACCATATCATGGCAACGACTTTTGGGATTGTAATGGCAACGTCCATCATCCGGACTGCGCTGCTCTCTTAGTGTTAGATCCACACGCGCCGCACAATCGGAAAATTCATATCCGTAGTGCATCGATGAAGTTAGTCAGGGCGAGGTGTAAATTAATCGTCCCCTGTAACATTGTGAGCCGTGAAGAGTATAAAACACAGGGAACAGTCGACAGTGGCTCTGAAGTGATGCTTGTACAATATGACCTTGTAAATGACAATGTGATCAGACCTGCAAGAGTATGTATGGTAGCCGCTAAAGATAGTGCAATAATCGTTAAAGGAGTTGTAGAAATCACTATAAAAATGGGTGATCTCCTCCTCGATGTGGAAGCGTACGTAACCTCTGAGGTAACCACACCTTTACTACTCGGATATGACTTTTTAGATCGACATAATGCCGACATATTATTTAGTAAAAAATTACTTAAAATAGGACCGCCATGGAAACGCGAAACATTTAGTATAATTAAGTTTAAGGAAGAAAATTGTGAAGGATTTATTAGAGCAGACAAAGATTTCTGCATAGAAGCAAATAATGAATATTTTGTAAACCTGGATCCAGAAATGGGAAAAGCAGATCCAGATGAGTGGTTTTTAACAAGTTACGGTTTAGAAGGCGAATATATTGTTGATGATTTAGGATGGCCAGCCTTAAGATTCTACAGTCCGCACTTCGACTCCCAGATCTCACAAGGGACAGTTTTAGGACGCTTTAGGCTTCGACAGCCAATTATGCGGGACTGTCAGACCAATTCCATCTGCCGTGGCCAACCCAGCATCCAATGCATTATGTCGGGGGATACTGTGGGTAACCAAGGTGAGGAGGTTGACATGCTAAAACTTGTCCACATAACCCGATCTGATGACAACATTATCCACAATAATGAAGGAACACAAGTGAAAATTAATAAAAATTTAACGAAGGAACAGAAACAGGCAGTAGTAAGCATTCTAAAAGAATATATCCATATATTTACGGAAGAACCTGCCGAGGTAAAACCTACGAAACTAAAACCAGCACATGTCTACTTAAAAACAGATGATCCGGTTCAACGTAGAAATTACCATATGGGTATTTTTGAAAAAAGAGAAATTAGAAAGAAAATTAAGGAATTCCAAGAATGTGGTATTATTAAGAGAGCAAGCTCTAGATATGAGAGCCCAGTATTTGTTAAGAAGAAATTAAACGGAGTTTATAGATTATTAGTCGACTATAGAGGTGTAAACAAAATAGTAAAACAGGATACGAGCAGAGTCCCTCGTCTCCCTGAAATTTGGGATGCATTACAAGATAAAAAATATTTAGTAACGATTAACCTCAATCAAGGATATTATCAAATTCCCCTTGATGAAGAATCAAAAGCAATAACAGGAATAAATGTTGGAGGAGTAAGCTATGTATTTAACTCCATCCCTATGGGACTAAGTGCGAGCCCCAGCATTTTCCAAAAAACTATGACTGATTTATTCAACCATATCCTAGAAGACAAAGTATTAGTCTATCTAGATGATATCTGTGTCTTTGGCAAAACCTTTGAAGAAACACTAGAAAATTTAGAAGAAGTCCTGAAAGTACTAGTTGAAGCGGGTCTACTAATCAAAACCAGTAAAAGTAGCTTCTTCAATGAAAGTATCAAATATTTAGGACACAAAATTTCATATAACAAACTAGAACTGTTAGATAAAAACATTAAACCAATTCGTGAAGCTCAACCACCTAAAACATTACGTCAACTACATAGATTTATTGGTTTAGCGATCTATTATAGGAAAATGATTAAAAAATTTTCGCAAATCACAGCACCATTAACAGACTTAACAAGAAAAGAAAATGTTAAAGCAAATAATAAAATAGCATGGAATGACGAAGCACAAAAAGCTTTCGACAAAATAAAAGAATTGATTACATATGAACCAATTCTTACAATCTACGATCCTGATGCTGAAACATACGTCGAAGTAGACGCATCAAAAACAGCCATAGGAGCAGTAATAATGCAAATAGACAGAAAAACAAGAGCCACACCCTATAGGATATTTCTCGAAGAAAATTCCTAAAAATCAACAACATCTGTGTTCTTTTGATTTAGAAATGTTAGCTATCACTGAAACTTGAGAATACTTCAGAGAATTTTTAGTCTTCAAAGAATTTAATATCTTTACAGATCATGAACCCTTAACATACCAAAGTCGAATGAAAAAACCAAATGCAAGATTAAATAGACTAATCTCAAAATTAGGAGAATTTACGTTTAAAATCAGACACATTAAAGGTGAAAATAACAAAATTGCTGATTATCTATCTCGTCTCGAAGAAGAAGAAGAAGACAATTACGCAGAATTTCGAAACGGTCAATTCATAATACCACAAGGAACACCTGATCCTCCTAACATTATTAAACAAGAAAAAAAAATTAAAACAATAACACGTAGCATGAAAAAGAAAGAAAAAGATTTAAACGTAGAAAGTGACAATTTGGAAGACGATCGAAGTTCCATCCTATCCGATAATTCGGAACGATCTGGAAACTCCGATGCGTCCACAAATTCTCAACTTTCCGAAATTTCAGAAAATTCCCAAATAGAAAACCCAATTAACATCACAGACCAAGAAATCCACAATTTATGGGATTTACAACGTGAAGACAAATATTGGGGAATTATAATGAAAATTTTAGAAGGTGGCAACGAAAAAGAGTTAAGAAAAAGCCTAAAAATGAGGAGATCACGCAACCTGAACCCATTTTTTCTTGATGAAAATGGAATTTTATGAAAACACAATGATCACTCTGAATATCACTATGCCATACCAGTAATTCCTGACTCCCTCATACCTCAAGTACTAAATATATGTCATGAGAGTCAAAGTGGGGGAGGACATTTTGGAATTTGTAAAACTCTTGCCAAAACGCATGCTCGATACTACTTTACACAAATGCCTAAAAAAGACTCGAGGCATGTACATTTGTGCCATCAATGCCAAATTAATAAAAACATTAACGAAAATATGGACACTTAAAACCAATTAATCCTGAAGAATGCATACCACTTGCACATATCCAAATTGATTTCATCGGAAAATTTAACACAAATAATGAAAAGAAATTTGTCATAGTGGGAATAGATAAGGCAACAAAATATTGTTGGACCAAACAGTAACTCAACCAAATGCACATTCAGTAATTAAATTTTTAAAAGAAATTGTACGTCATTACGGAAAACCAACGAAGATTACGTGTGATAACGGAACTCATTTTTCGAACGAATACGTGCAAAATTATTGTAAAAATAACATTCTACTCTACATCATATTCACCGCAAATTCAAGGACAAGTAGAGAAAATGAACGGAACAATAAAAAAAATGTTAGCGAAATATGAAAGTACCAATAGCGAAGAATGGCCAGACCACGTGCATAACATAGCCTTGACCTATAATATGACACCAATTGAAGGTTTAAATAATCATGATACGTTTTACCTAATGCACAGTTATAAAGGAGAACCCCCATAAATTTAAACATTCCATCACCACTTATCAGTAAAACCAGAGAAGAACAGATAAGTGAAGTAGACAGAATTCGAAAAACAATTCCAAATTTTGATAAAAAGAATGCAATTAAATATTCAGAACACTATAATAAAGGAAGAAAAGAAATTTCTTATGAAACTAATGATTTAGTTCTCTTGAAAGCACCGATAAATTACGGAAAAGGCAAACCAAAATTTCTAGGACCATATAGAATAGTAAGAAAAATTTCAGATTTAAACTATGTAATTCGCATAACCTCCGAGGATGGAAATAGCATAGACGATACAGTTCATATAAGAAGACTTACACCTTATAATGCTCGTTCTAATGCTAATTTACCATCGAACATTGAAGATATTACATCCGATAACTCGGAAGATGAAGAAAATATTCCCGAGTATAACCCAAAAAGAAAAAGAGGTAGACCAAAGAAAGAAGAGCCCTGAAGAAAATGAATCAGAGGACAAAATTAAAATCATTGTTAAATGTCCAAGAGGAAGACCACAAAAAGGAATTTTAAAGAAATCTGGCAAGAAAAATAAAAACAATAAAAAGGTAAAATTTACTGATGAAGCTTTATTAAAAGGGAAAGATTGTTCAGAATGGAGAAAGAAGTTTGAATTAAAAGACCCAGAAAAAAGAAGGATAACCTTACAAAAAATTCAATCGATTACCCAAAGACAACATATGGAAGAAATCAAATTGTTCAATAGGTGTGATGAGGAAAAAAGTATAATACAAACTTTGTCTCTACCTATTCAACCTACTTCTAAGGATATTAAGAAACCGAGTGAGTTAAGTTTGGAGGAATACGTGAAAAAATACTCCGAACCACCACCCGAAATATTGTATTATAACCCTTGTAATTTAATTCATAACAATTATAGATAATTTTTATATATATTGTAAGGACCATTTACGTACATATTTCCTCTCCTCAAAAATATAAAATTTTTTTTTACTCACCGATCACCAATCATCCTGTGTATCATGAGGAAAGGCCTCCCCAGCGTCCGGCTTTACTTCACCTTGCTCTTCACCATCCGGATGATCGGCTGGTGCGGGTTCTGGAGAAACTGACCGTCGCCTGATCTGCTGATGCCGAGGAACCAAAAACATGCGCCGATTGGACACGACCATTTTACTCGGCCCAGAGGTTGGCTCAATTCTCGGACTCGCTCCTCGTAAAACACGACGATCGTGAGATATAGTCATTTTCTCCAACGGCTCCAAAACTTGCAAAACCTCGATGTAATGAGGAGTATCATTAATTATGATTTTTCGCTGATAAAATCGAACAAGATAGTCAACCAAATATTGAAATTGGGACCTATCCATAATTGTATTGGCATATGCAGTGTTGGTAATCATGAAACAAACTTTAGCGCCAAAATTTAAAGGCTGCATTGCCATGATAATAGCAGTCAGTAAGTTCAAACCCACAGAATAACCGGTGATGTCAGACAGATTCACATCAAGTGTTGAATAACAAACCACAGATCCTTCCTACCACCACAAACTTGCCTCCGGGAAGAGGAAGCTGAACTGCGAGGTGAGTTGTACCATCGACTGCAAGCAACACTCGCATAAACTCTGAGGCAACACATGCCTCCACAATCCGAATGAAGTGTTCAATGAGTTGCCAGGAAAATTTCTTCGGTACGCGTCCACTCCCGTTGGACCATAATCTGCTGCCAGAAATGAATGAATGGCTTTAAAAATCTTCCAAAGCCCAATCACGCCAGTAAACAGACATGGACAACGTGGCAACCAACAACGTAAATACGGAAGAGACGTCTACGTGAGCATGAAGCTTTCTGCTGTTTCAACAATCCCCGTATCAGGCACCATAAATTTGGGCAGAGCGCGTAATTTTGCCGGAGTCGGATACAGAGGAGCACTTCACTAGCGCAATCCATATCTAAACTCAACCTCTCGTCCAAATCATGAAGAAAATGTCTTTCAACGTTTACTAAATTTAAATAACCAACTAAACGAAAAATAAAATATATACAAAAGAAGGAAATTACAACTAATAGGAACATCAACTACAAATCTAAAGAAGGATGAGGATGAAGAAAATCAAAACAAACCAACATGTGGAATACACCGAGAAAACTGCCATACCTCCATATATATCCGAGTTGTAAAGCAAGATGAATTCTTGCTAAACAATCAAAATATACTGGAGTCTGCCATCTCCCAAGGCCTACCTTCGATGGTAATAATGCGAATCGAATTCCAGAGTCCCACACTAACTCAGATGGTGTAATTTTCACACATATGTATATTTTTATGACAAAGAAATAAAAATTGAGGAAATATTGTGCATCGATATACATTTTTGCACCTTATAAATATTTTCTCTCGACAGATAATAACTAAACAACGTACAGACAAATATAATACTGCATCTAACAGCAAAATTTCGTATGATTTGTAATGATTTCAAAACACATGATGATAAAACTCGCCATTATCGTTTTCATTACAATCACCATACTCACTCACAAAACCGAGAACACAAGTTTAAAAATGAAAATTAGTGCATCGTCAGGAGCATATTTTGAATTAAACAAATTCAGTATGGCTTATGAGAAAACAATTCCCATAGTCTATAGCCTGAAAATTCCAAGAAGACAGAACATGGAAACACCCGAATGGCTTGAAGAAATAAAAAAACTGCAAAGTTGCACATCCACGGAAAACACATGGTGTATACAGAGATTGAAAAACATGTTGAAAATCTTAGATTTAATTACGGATATTCAGATAATAAATGAAACAATAATCAAAGAATTCAACAGAGAACCTTCGAAACAAATTAAACATGGAATACAAGTCCTTGGTGACTTTGAAACATGGTGTTGCAATGTCATGACATTATCTCAAGGCAACGACTTCATAGAAAACGAGAAAAATCTAAAATCCAAATACGAAAAACTTCGAGAATCCGTAATAGAAAGCCATGCAGAATTATTAAACGTCACAAATGACATTAAAAATTTCAAAAAGATAGAATTTGATAACTCTAAAATTTTAAAAGAAAACATTCAAGCATTAAAAGACGCCATTCAAAACCAAAATAACGAAATAATTATTGAAGCTAGAAGAGAACTCACCTTTGACACAGCTCGAACTCTTCACGCTAGTTTAGTCACCGAAAATGCTAAACTTAGCCACCTATTCCTTTCTTGCAAAAATAACCATCTACCAGCAGCAATTGTTAACGAAACAACTTTAAAAGAAGACTTACTAAAAATCAAGAAAATCGCAGAAAAATCAAATTTTGCAGTAGTTTTAGATGAAAAATCAATCCAGTCCTACTACAGAACAAAATTAGTAAATTGCTATGTAACAGGAAACAAAATAGAAATAGAAGTCAAAATTCCACTTCAGAACCTACGAACCAGAAAAAGACATCCTTATTGAACATCACCTACCGCTAGTTTGGACGAAATATCAATTCATGGAACTTGATTTTGGTCTTCGTCAATCATTCAAATTTCCTAATATGTCTATTGCCTACAATAATAAATGGCATGACAACATACCTTACTTTTCATCAATAACTCCAATTCATAAACTCGAAGAAAGACTAAAATCAGCAGAACTGAAAATCCCTGATCTAGGATACCAGGACACAATAAACATGGTACATTTACTACTAATCGGCTGGTGTAGTTTATTAACACTCATAGTAGCTATATTGGTCTATGTAAATTTAAAAATAAATTGTGTTGCTATCAATGCACACAATCAAATAAATGATCTGGCATTGGGAGCAATACATCGTTAATGGTCCATAATTCTAAGTCCATTTTTTGTATTACAATATAAAAAAAAAGCATAATAAATTTGATTATGCCAAATTATCTCAATTAAGTCCATTTGCAAAAATGAATTTTTATGCTCAAATAACAAATTTAATATAAATTTTTTTTATGCGATGATCAATTCCGCAACATAAAATTAAGGGACATTTGTAAAAAAAATAATATTGTATTATGACTAAACTTAAAGATATAATAGATTAAAATAGTATACTTTCAGGAACACAAAATTTAGCGAAGCAGGAGCTTCGGGCTTTCTTTTGCCCAGGGACCTTTGTTCCATCCCATTTTTGCAGACGATTCAGTTTGTCTACAAAAACATGTTGAACAAATTATAGACGACTATTATTCCTAATTCTCGGAATAATAGCTGTCTATATTTTACCTTGCTTCTCACAAACGGACACCACCAGATATGCTGACAATGAAGTGTCATCACATTTGGTGGATGTTCCGTATCATGCCACCTTTTGGGTCGGCCATCTTTTGATTGAAACAAAGAAAACAAAAGTAATTTCATGTCTTCATTTTGAAGACATGGTCATTCCTAAACCTGAAGTCGAGTAGAAACGTTAGGGTCCATACTCGTTGCTATGGACATTAGGTATCACTATATTAAGAAATAGAAATAAGTATAATTTTAAAGTGTTTATAATAACTAAAGTGAAACTCTAATAAAAAGATAAATGTTCGTAACTTATCTTATTTGTTGAGGTAATTTAAAAGTATTGAATTACTCTCGCAACATAAGCAGAGTTTGTGTGTTGGGAAGTGGATATTATGAAACAAAATGTTTCTGCCCTTCAAGTTTATGCCACTCTGTTTTACAGCCCTCCAAAAGAAACATATTGTTCAATAAAATGTTTATTGGCAAAAAAGGTTGAAATTTGTTTTTAGCAGCCTTCAAATCTGAAACTGCAGCCCTTATGAAAAATATCCACATGACTTAATTTGAAAAAATGTTATTAAAAAATATTTCATTGAGATTGAAATTTTCTGTAGGATTGTTCCTTGAGGGAGAAAATCACGAAAACAAATGTGAAGTCAAGTTCAAACAACCTTGTGGGGAGGGGGTAGTATCAACTTCAGAGACGGTAAGTCTTTGATTTTATATAGTTTGCCCCAAAATATAACAAACTCCAAGGGGCAAAACATTATCTTCATGGTTTTCCTGAGAAAAAAGGTGTGGTAATGTGGCGAACCAATGTGCCAAAAATATGCCACATTACCTGTATAAATATCTATCCATGTGAGTGTGTGTGTGTATATATATATGTATATATTTACTCGCCAGTACCCAATGCTGTTACGCCTAAATAATTCACAGATCACTAGTATTAAGAAATAGCAATAAGTATAATTCTAAAGTGTTTTTAATAATTGAAGTGAAATATTAATAAAAGATAATATTCAGAAATTATCTTATTTGTTGAGGTAATTTAAAAGTATTGAATTACACTCGCAACACCCTCATACTCATATCTGCTAATAAAGAGTCTTAGTAATACCATCTGGCCAATCTGTGCCAAAATTAGTAGTATGGTAGAATAGGTGATAATAAATATTTGTTCTAAATTATGATCCTATTGGTGGGAAATTAGACATTTTATAGCTAAAATAAAAATGAAAATAGTGTTACCGAAAATACTTTACTATCATCCACACCAAAATTTGTTGAAAGTTATAATAGATCATATTGAATATTTTTTACAAATTTCTTAGCTGTTGATCAAAAATTGAAAATTCTATAGCCAAAATAAAAACAAAAATATCCATACCAGAAGTATCGTATGGCTGATCCTCAACAAGATCAATAGGTCAGGTCCTTGGTTCAGCATTAATGTTCTTGTCAAATTTTGTGTCTATTGGATAAAAATTGGGACCTGTACTGCAATAAAAAGAAATTGGTATTTATATGTATATTATACATATATGAAATTGAGTTATTAGTACCAAAAGTTTCCTTGAGTTATGAAATAAAATATGTACCCACCTCCACCCACTGATCGTTTCATAACATCAAGATTAATAAGTAGATTTTCAATATAAAACCTACTTAAAAAGTATGTGAAAAAATAGTTTTTGGTGAAAATTTGGATACTGTGAGTATGAAGAAAACAAAAGGAGAGTACAGTACCCTTTTTTGAACAAGATAAGAGAGGCTTTTTTTTTTTTTTTTTGTTATCTAAAATGAGAGTAAATACTCTAAAAAGGATTACATCATTGCACACTGTTTCATCAGCTGATAAGTTCCTGAAGATTAAGCAGGATGATATATCCGAATTAGTATGTCTTTATTTGTTGTATATCCATCAGCTTTCAAATTCAAATTGGAACATTGGTTAAAGGTATTCCCAACTTTTTTGTACCATCTATCGTGGGTGTGGAGAACTATTTTTAAGGAAATGTGTGATAATTTATTGAAAAATTCTTTTTTTCTTTATATGTGTTTATAATACCTCCAAATTTTTATTAGCAATGATTCTTAAGCATGAAACTTTGCCACAATTGACAAACAAGATTAAAGCGTGGTATATTTGTATGTATATAGTAGTCTTCAAATTCTTTCTCATAATTTAAAAAAAAAAAAATTGTCTTTTCATTAGACATACAAAATTAAATAGGAGACTCTAAGGAATAAAATGAGACCAAGAACAATGAGTTAAAGCCTTCAGAAGCCGAGATAATAAGTTAGATGAAAAAAAAGTTTTTAAAAAATATTTTATAATTTGAAGAAAAAAAAAAGAATGTGTCATGGGTAATTTGAGGCACAGATATTTCAAAATTAGATCAATAGATCAGTAAATCAAAAAATTGTCATTGTAGAGTATTAGATCATTTCGAAAAAATTATCTAATTCTGAAATCTATATAGATCAACATTTTTCAGATAATTTAGATCATTATATCAGATCATTTAGAATATTATTGGATTATTTATTATCAAATTTTGAGTGAGTGTTTGAACTGAGAAGTCTAAATTAGAATCATTTTATAATTTTGTTTTTGCATTTTTTGCACCTTTATATGCTTTCAAAGAGTCATTCTTATTGGTAGATAGAAGTCAAAAGAAGAAAATTAGGAACTGATAAAAAAAATAGGAAACAATCTGACAAATTAGATCACAATCTAGATCACCTTGGTGCATTGATCTGTACATCAGGATCTAGATTGAAATATTGTCAGGGTCTGTAGATTGCCTCAATTGATTTATTGCTCCCAAGGATTGAGAAATTCTACATTTTTTCACTTTGTTTCCATTAGTTGAGTTTCCGAAATTTATCATAATGTTAGTTTATTTTCGTTTCTGTTACCATTATTTTGGTTTCCATTTCTGGTTTCCTGATTTTACCAAAATGTTTCATTCAGTCTCCATTCTGGGTTCTGTTTCCATTTTCATTAAAAAAATACTTTTTCCTTTGTTTAAAATTTTCCAAATTCTGTTAAAATATCAATATTTTCTTGAAATTCCACAAAAAGTTTTCTACCAGATCAAAAATTAATCAGGTGAGAATTCATTCAGTTTCCATTATATTTCTGTTATTGGTCTTGAAACCAATTGGTTAAATGTTTTTGATTTGGTTTCCATTTCAGAATTTTGGTGTTTCCAAAAGAAACTTCAAAAGGAGAATAGGAACAATCCAAAGGCACCTTCTTTTACTGAGGGCCTTGCCCTCAAACCCCAATTTTTTTAATGGGGGCGAACCCAAACCTCTTTTTTTATTTTTTTATTTATTAGAAAAAAAACAAGTGTTTCACAGTTCAATTTACCGATGTCAAATATTTTTAGCCAATTTTGGGCCTTATTATTGAATTCTTCCACTACATTTGCTTTTTGTCATCGGATTTGTCTTGTCAAGGTCATACCTCTTTTTTGAAAGGCATAGTTAAAGATGAAATTACTTTGTTGGATGGTAATGATGAAAACCTGTGATATATTGGTTCAATTAGAAATAGTTTTGAAAAATAAAACCTCTTATAATTCTTTCAGTATGGAACATAAGCCACAGGTTGATATAACATTTATTACTTGTCTCATCACGAAGTATCTACCATCAAAATATTGCCAACATGTCATCGAACATATTGTACATAGATACATTATTCTATATGAACTTTCATTCAACTTTTGACACAATCAATTTGAAACTTACTTTACAATCTCCAATTTGAACTATATTTTGTGCAAAATTTTTATATTGATAGGTCAACTTACAGAAAAGTTGGTGGTGCAAGAATAAGCTTAAGAATTTATTAAAGGTATAGAATGTAATAGAATAGATGGATAGATTAATAGAAATCTTATATATAGAAGCCGATTCTGTAACGCTATCACGTGACCATGGTTGCAGATATATTTGGTTATGACTATATTTCAGTTTCAGTCTAACTGTAAATCTTTTTTTCATTTCATCTTTTTTCACCTAATTAATTGATAATTCGGTCACATTTATTGATGGTTCATGTAGATCTGTGAATTATTTAGGCGTAACCGCATTAGGTACTGGCGAGTAAATATATACATATATATATACACACACACACTCACATGGATAGTGTGAGAATTATAGCAAATTAAATTATACTCGTGACTATTATTCTCACGTATCATTTGTGGTGGCAACACTGTCGATATATTTTTGTGATCTGTGATTTTAGTGTTTTGTACCTGACTGTGATATTATGTAATCATACGCCTCTAGTCGTTTTTTGATATTCATGTTGTTAACAACTCCACTACTTTTAATGTGGAAATAAAAGTTCGTAATTAGTGAATCTTGTGTCTTTATTTATGTGTTTGTAATGTGTGTGTCTAGTCTCTGTTCGATGTTGTTTTTAGTTTAGGTTCGTTTCATATGTTTTTAGTCGTCTCAATCCGTTGATTTCTTCCTCATCTTCTCACAGGTTATGGGCCTAGATACCTGGATGTCAACGTGGTCGCCATTGTCATAGTTCGTCAATGTTGTGCTGTCGGATCCTGCTCGCCACACCCAAGTAGTATCATGCCTGCTAATTGTTTTTCAATTGTTTGATATGTTCTCTGTTCGATGTTCCTGTGATCTCGTTCGTGTTGAATTGTTGGTCGACGTGTCTGAAAGTTGCTGAAAATCGCTGTGTTTGTGGTGTAACTGATCGTTCGTACCTGTTAACGAGATGGAAGCGCGAAAGAAGAACATGATTGAGCCATTCAATGGGCAGAATGGCCGTACATGGAAGTTCAGGATGGAGCTGTGGTTGGCAAAGGAGTCATTAACTAACATTATAATCGATTCTTTGCCGACTGTTCGTAACAGGGGAGATGCTTGGTCCAAGGAGAACGCGAAGGCGATGTTCCTGATAGCAAACAACGTGACTGACGAGTACCTAGAGATGATCCAAACGTACACGACGGCGAAGGAGATGTTTCATGTCCTAACAAACCTCATCGACAATGGCAATGACCAGACGCTGATGGATTTACGAGGTGATTTGTACGCAAAACGGTATGTGTCTGGTATTGATTTGCATAAATATTTGTTGGATTTTCGTTCTCATTGTAGACGTTTAACAGAATTAGGAGATTTAACGACCACGAAACAATTTATTTTGGTATTGCTGAGGTCATTAACTGCGGAATTTCGTCCAATTAAGGTTGTGATTGAAGATGCAAAAGTCGTCACCTGGGATGGAGTTTTCATGAAATTGAATAACTTCCAGCGTGAGCTATCTTCTGATAGCAAATCGACAGTTCGAGGTAACACTCTGAACACTACATCACAAAAACCTTCATCAGTGGTTGTCACTGGTGAGGAGAACATTTATTTTGGTAATTACAATAATGTTGGACGAAATTCTAGTAATAGTAGCAATGGAAATCGTTTTAATCGTGGTCGATCTCGAAATAATAATAATAGTCGTGGTTTCAGTTGAGGCGGAAATAATAATTTTAATAATAATAATCAAAATTCGAGCTCAAATAATAATAATAGTAATAATTTTAATGGACGTGGTCGTAATAATAATACTGACGGTGGACATTCTAGTGTGAAATGTCACTATTGTAACAAAATAGGGCACATAGCCCAAAATTGTTATGTCAAAAATCGTAATAATAATAATAATTGTAATAATAGTAATAATAACAGTGAAAATCGAGTTAATGACCAAAGTTCCAATAACAATAATAGTAATAGGAGCTCGGCACAGATGTGCAATGAAAATTTTAATGCTAATGCCGTTTGCTCTGAAGTGGGTTGCAGCATCACATTGAATAATGACGATAATAATAAAATTAATGACTCTTGCAATGCAAAAGAAAATTTAAATTTGATGCCTCGAACCACATTTATAGTTGACAGGGGATGCACAATTCACATAGTAAATGATATAAATTTGTTCAGTGATTATATAGACTTGATCAGACCACATAGTATCTGTGTTGCGAAGAAGGGTGTCTCTCTGTCTGTTACATCAGTGGGTACTGTAAAATTAAAACTTTTAAATGAAATTGTAATCGAACTGAAAAATGTAAGGTATGCTCGGGAGCTGCCGCAGAATCTGCTTTCGGTTAAACGTATGAGCAAGTCGGGATTTGACACTTTGTTTCGGGAAGAGTCTGTTGATATCATCCAACGCTGCAGTGGAAAAGTAGTTACCACTGGTGTTAGCGTAGACTCAGATTTGTACACAATTGACTTTGTTAAAATGTCAGGTCAATCGTGTAATCTGATGTTGGGAGATGAATCGAGCCCACTGTTCGTGTGGCATAAACGACTTGCTCATCTGAATGTGAACGATGTTAGATTGTTGTCAAGTAGGGGTTTGATACCAAATGTTGACTCCAATCGCAGATTGCTGTGTGAGCCCTGTGTTATGGGGAAACAGAGTCGAAAACCATTTCCAAGGCATGAAAGAAAAACAAATAAGCCGTTGGAGTTGGTTCATACTGATCTCTGTGGACCTATTAACCCTCCTGCATATAAAGGAGCTAAGTATTTCATGACTTTTATCGACGATTATTCCAATTTTTGTTGTGTTTACTTGCTGGCGAACAAGACAGAAGCTTTTGCAAAATTTAAAGAATATCACGAGATGGTCTCAAATAAATTTGGCTATAATGTAAAGAGACTCCGTTGTGATCGCGGCACAGAGTACTTGAATACCACCTTCCAGTCATATTGCACTGAGAAGGGAATTGTGGTTGAACCTACTGTTGGTGGTTGTCCTCAGCAGAATGGAAAAGCTGAGAGAATGAACAGGACACTGTGCGAGAGGGCAAGGACACTGTTGTTTGAGAGTGGTCTTGGGAAGATATTTTGGTCGGAAGCCATATTGTGCTCCGCCTATATCGTAAACAGATGCCCCACAAATAAAGATTTTATTCCATTTGAGAGATGGTTTGGTGAAAAATATAACTATAATAAATTAAAAACGTTTGGATGCGATGCATATATGTCATCGTTCAAACATGACTCTGACAAATTTAAGAGTAAAAGTGAAAAGTTAGTAATGGTAGGTTATTCACCATGCGGTTATAGGTTGTTGGACTTAAGCACTAAGGAGATACGTCTGTCACGTGATGTTGAGTTCTTTGAAGGTGCAATAAGTAATTCTGAATACAATAAATATACAAAAAATGATGAATTGTTTAAGGAGGTCACTGAATCCAACTTGGAAAATATTGAAGTTGATGGTGATTTAAATTTAGATTGTCTTTCACAGGAGGCGACTACACGTGATCAAGCAGCAGGAAATATATACCTGGCTGAGGATGGCATTCCTTTGACGTTTGAGGAGGCGAGTGCAGCACCTGATAGTCTGATGTGGAAAGAGGCTATTTCATCTGAAATAAGTGCCCTGAACTCCAATCAGACCTGGAAGGTGACCAAACGTCCAAAGGACGCCCCTACCATCACGTGTCGTTGGATCTTTAATAAAAAATATGATAATGAAAATAATGTCTTATATAAGGCTAGGTTAGTTGCCAGAGGCTGCCAGCAGAAGAAAGGCTTCAATTTTAATGAAGTATATGCGCCAGTGGCGAAACTTTCGACTGTGAGGACCCTATTGGCTGTCAGTAATAAATTAAAATTTTATATAGAACAAATAGATATCTGTAGTGCGTTCTTGAACGGTATTCTTTCTGAGGATGTGTACCTCGAGATACCTGAAGGTATTGAAACGCAGGTTGATAAATATAATAATGTATTAAAATTAAATAGGTCGATATATGGTCTTAAACAGTCCCAAAAGTGTGGAATAAGCTATTTAATGAGTTCCTGTTGTCACTTGGCTTTGTACAAAACATGGCTGATGATTGTTTGTATGTGTTCAAAAACAAACATGATGGAACAATAGTTTATCTACTCACTTACGTTGATGACGTTCTCATTAGTTCAAATAATAAAGAACAAATTATATTTTTCAAAAATAAAATTAATAAGAGATTCAAATGTAAGGATCTTGGAAAAGTTAATAAATATTTAGGTTTAAACATTAATTACAGTCGCGAAGAGGGTGTACTGGAGATCGAGCAGAAGAATCTCATCGAGTCTGTTGCTAGGCGGTTCGGTGTTGATAAATGTGCACCTACCTACACACCTATTGACCCCAAACTCCAATTGGATAGGGACCTCAATGCGTGTGATAGTGTGCTGAATAATAACTATCAACAGCTCGTGGGATGTTTGATGTACCTAATGCTGGGATCACGGCCTGATATTTGCTTTGCAATATCGTACTTCAGCCAGTTCTCCAGTTATGCCACAGATGAACATTTCAAATATTTATTGAGAGTTCTAAAATATTTAGTGACTACTAAAAACAAAAAACTTATATATTCATATGAACATAATAATAATGGCAATATAGTCGAAACATATTCGGATGCCAATTGGGGTAACTGTGTTAACACAAGACGGTCTATCTCGGGTTACTGTGTCTTTGTTTATGGGTCGCTGGTGTCCTGGTCTAGTAAGAAACAACCAACAGTAGCTTTGTCTAGCACTGAAAGTGAGTTGATCGCCATATGCGATGCTACCACTGAATCAATTTGGTTGAAATATTTATTGAGTGACTTTTGCATTCAAATTGATGACAGAGCTGTAATTTACGAAGATAATCAGAGTTGTCTGGCTACCTTGCACTCTGGAAAATGGAACACACGCAGATCAAAACATGTGGACGTAAAGTACCGTTTTGTGTGCAATCACGTAAATTTAGACTTTAAGTATTCATACGTGTCAACTTCGCGACAGTTGGCTGATGTTTTTACAAAGGGCTGCCCGAGGCCTAAATTTGATGTATTTTGTAAAATGTTAAAGTTGTTGTAACTTATTGTATATGTTTACCATTCATGTAGTATTTATTGTTGTAACTTTTTGTATTTTTGTTGACTTTTGTCATTTATGTTTTTAATGACCTTATTAACTTAATAATTCGTTTTTTACCATTTTACCGTAATCGTAGAAGTTTAATTTGAGGAGGCGTGTGAGAATTATAGCAAATTAAATTATACTCGTGACTATTATTCTCACGTATCATTTGTGGTGGCAACACTGTCGATATATTTTTGTGATCTGTGATTTTAGTGTTTTGTACCTGACTGTGATATTATGTAATCATACGCCTCTAGTCGTTTTTTGATATTCATGTTGTTAACAACTCCACTACTTTTAATGTGGAAATAAAAGTTCGTAATTAGTGAATCTTGTGTCTTTATTTATGTGTTTGTAATGTGTGTGTCTAGTCTCTGTTCGATGTCGTTTTTAGTTTAGGTTCGTTTCATATGTTTTTAGTCGTCTCGATCCGTTGATTTCTTCCTCATCTTCTCACAGATAGATATTTATACAGGTAATGTGGCATATTTTTGGCACATTGGTTCGCCACATTACCACACCTTTTTTCTCAGGAAAACTATGAAGATAATGTTTTGCCCCTTGGAGTTTGTTATATTTTGGGGCAAACTATATAAAATCAAAGACTTACCGTCTCTGAAGTTGATACTACCCCCTCCCCACAAGGTTGTTTGAACTTGACTTCACATTTGTTTTCGTGATTTTCTCCCTCAAGGAACAATCCTACAGAAAATTTCAATCTCAATGAAATATTTTTTAATAAAATTTTTTCAAATTAAGTCATGTGGATATTTTTCATAAGGGCTGCAGTTTCAGATTTGAAGGCTGCTAAAAACAAATTTCAACCTTTTTTGCCAATAAACATTTTATTGAACAATATGTTTCTTTTGGAGGGCTGTAAAACAGAGTGGCATAAACTTGAAGGGCAGAAACATTTTGTTTCATAATATCCACTTCCCAACACACAAACTCTGCTTATGTTGCGAGAGTAATTCAATACTTTTAAATTACCTCAACAAATAAGATAAGTTACAAACATTTATCTTTTTATTAGAGTTTCACTTTAGTTATTATAAACACTTTAAAATTATACTTATTTCTATTTCTTAATATAGTGATACCTCATGTCCATAGCAACGAGTATGGACCCTAACGTTTCTACTCCACTTCAGGTTTAGGAATGACCATGTCTTCAAAATGAAGACATGAAATTACTTTTGTTTTCTTTGTTTCAATCAAAAGATGGCCGACCCAAAAGGTGGCATGATACGGAACATCCACCAAATATGATGACCCTTCATTGTCAGCATATCTGGTGGTGTCCGTTTGTGAGAAGCTAGGTAAAATATAGACAGCTATTATTCCGAGAATTAGGAATAATAGTTGCCTATAATTTGTTCGACACGTTTTTGTAGATGAACTGAATCGTCTGCAAAAATGGGATGGAACAAAGGTCCCTGGGCGAAAGAAAGCCCGAAGCTCCTGCTTCGTTAAATTTTATGTTCCTGAAAGTTTATCATTGTAATCTATTATATCTTTTAATTCTAACCATATAACAATATTATCTTTTCACAAATATCTCTTAATTTTTACGTTGCGGAATTGATCATTGCTTAAAAATATAATATTTTTCATTTGAGCATAGAAATTTATTTTTGCAAATTAAATTTTATGGATATAATTTGGCACAATCAAATTTATTATGCTTTTTTAATGTTAATTAATAAGATTTTGTACACGAATAGACTTAAAATTATGGACCATCAACGATGTATTGCTCCCAATACCAAATCGTTTATTTGATTGTGCACATTGAAAGCAACACAATTTATTTTTAGGTTCACGTAAACCAATATGGCTACTACGAGTGTTAATAAACTACACCAGCCAATTAACAGTAGGTGTAAAGTGTTTATTGTATCCTGGTATCCTAAGTCAGGAATTTTCAGTTCTGCTGATTTCAGTCTTTCTTCGAACTTATGAATCGGAGTTATTGGTGAAATATAAGGTATGTTGTCATGCCATTTATCATTATAAGCAATCGACATATTAGGGAATTTGAACGATTGATGTAGGCTAAAATCAAGTTCCATAAATTGGTATTTTGTCCAAACTAACAGTAGGTGATGTTCAATGAGGATTTCTTTTTCTGGATTATTTATACAGGGGAATTCTGCTGGGATGATTGTTTCTGCGTTGTTTTCTCCTTGTAGCTGTTGGATTTCTAGTATACACGGAACTGTTAGTAGAGTTGCTCCAGGCCATGAGTCGTTGATAGTTATACTGGTGCTCGTTCTTGTTACAGTATTGACTGATATTAATGGATTTCTAGCATTTGTAATTGCAAATTGATTCATTTCGATTTGTTTGACTACGATCTCGTCATGATTTTTCTCGCATTTAAATGTGCATTCCTTTATTATTTCTTCATATTTCATTCCTTGAAATAATGCTCTTCACAATTGCCTTTATTATTAGTTGTGCGGTCTTGTGGAAGAAAACATAACAAGCTATGTTTGCCACAAAGGTCGATGTCTGTTCCCATTATAATTCTTATTGACCCATCGAATTTGTTGTGGGATAAGATCGATGGTTCTTGATCCCAAGAGCAAATTTTGTTATCATGCGTTCGAAATGCCAATGGAATAAAGTTGTAAAGGTCGTATTTAGCGTGAAGATTTTGAAGTGGAATTTTTATTTTTATCTCTATTTCATTTCCTGTTACATAACAATTTACTAATTTTGTTCGGTAATAGAACTGGATTGCTTTTTCATCTAGAACTACTGCAAAATTTGATTTTTCTGCTATTTTCTTGATTTTCAGTAAGTCTTCTTTTAGAGTTGTTTCGTTAACAATTCCCGCTGGTAGATGGTTGTTTTTACAGGAGAGGAACAAATGGCTAAGTTTAGCATTTTCGGTGACTAAACTAGCATGAAGAGTTTGAGCTGTGTCGAAGATGAGTTCTCTTCTGGCTTCAATAATTATTTCGTTGTTTTGATTTTGGATCGCGTCTTTTAATGACTGAACGTTTTCTTTTAAAATTTTGGAGTTGTCAAATTCTAATCTTTCGAAATTTTTGATATCTTTTGTGATATTTAATAATTCTGCATGGTTTTCTATCACGGATTCTCGTAGTTTTTCATATTGAGATTTTAAATTTTTCTCATTTTCTATGAAATCATTGCCTTGAGAGAGTGTCATGACATTGCAACACCATGTGTCAAAGTCACCAAGAATTTGTAGTCCACGTTTGATTTGTTTTGAAGGTTCTCTGTCAAATTCTTTGATTATTGCTTCGTTAATTCGCTGAATTTTCATAATTAAGTCTAGGATTTGTAGTATATTTTTCGATCTCTGTATGCACCATGTATTTTCTCTGGATGTGCAACTTTGCAGTTTATTAATTTCTTCTAGCCATTCTGGTGTTTCTATGTTCTGTCTTCTTGGAATTTTCAGACAATACAATATGGGAATTGTTTTCTCATAGGCCTTGCTGAATTTGTTTAGCTCGAAATAAGCTCCTGACAATGCACTAATCTTTGTTTTTAAGCTTGTGTTCCTCGTTTCGATTGCAAGTGTAGTAATTATGATAAAAACAATAATGGCGTGATTTTTCATCTTATGGTCTGAAATCATTACAAATCACATGAAATTTTGCTGTTAGACGCAGTATTTCATTTGTCGGTACATTATTTAGTTGTTATCATTTGACGCGAGGGAAAAAAAAGTAAGGTGCGAAAAATGTATATCGATGCACAATATTTTCTCAATTTTTATTTCTTTCTCATAAAAATATACATATGTGCGGTTAGTGTGGGACTCTGGAATTTGGTTTGCACTACTACCATCAAGGGTAGGTCTTGGGAGATGGCGGACTCCAGTATATTTCGATTGTTCAGTAAGAATTCATCTTGCTTTACAACTCAGATATATATGAAGGTATCGCAGTCTTCTCGGTGTATTCGATCTTTTGGCTCGTCTTGATTTTCTCTGTTCTCGTCCGTTTTTAGATTTATAAATTTGAGTTCCTATTATTCGTAATTTTTTGTTTAAGTTTTAATATTAGTTTCTTCGTTTTTGTTTTTTTCTTATGAAACTTAATAAAGAATTATTCTACGAATTCAACAAAATAATGAGTTTGGGTACGGATCGTGCAAGTGAGGACGTTCTCCAAGATGTCCCGATGTATCCAACTCCGTCTGAGTTGTGTGCGCTACTTAAGTTCATAGTTCCGGATAATGGAATGGTTGAGATTTCCGGGAGTTTCATGCTTACGCAAGTATCTCTGCTTTATTTACGTTGCTGGTCTCCGTGCTGTCCGTGTCTTTTCACTGGAGTGGTTGGTCTTTGGAAAATTTTTAAAGCCTTACACTCGTTTTTATCGGCTGATTATGGTCCAACCGGAGTAGATGCGTATCGAAAGAATTTCCCTGGCGACTCTTTGAATACGTCTTTCGGGTCACGGAGGCACGTGATGCCTCAGAGTCTGTGTGAGTGCTGTTTGCAATCAATGGTCCAACTTGCTTCACAGTTCAGCTTCCTCTTCCCAGAGGCAAGCCTATGGAGGTGGGAAGGTACTGTGGTTTGCTTTTCAATGCTCGACGTGAATCTGTCCGACATTACTGGGTATGCCATCGGTTTGAATCTTCTGACTGCTGTTATAATGGCGATGCAGCCTCTCAATTTTGGCGCAAAAGTTTGGTTCGCAATTACTAACACGGCTTATGCCAACACGATCATGGACAGGTCTCAATTTCAATATCTTGTTGATTATCTTGTTCGTTTTTATCGATGAAAAATCATAATCAATGACACGCCTCATTTCATTGAGGTAGTTCGTGTGTTGGAACCATCAGAGAAACTGACCATCTCTCATGATTGTCGTGTCCTACGAGGAGCTGATCTGAGGAGTGAACAGAGTGCCGGACCGTGTAAAATGATCGTGTCCAATCGGCGCATGTTTCTAGTTCCCCGACACCAACAATTCAGATGTCGTTCAGCTTCTCCAGAAGTTGAACCGGCTGATCATCCTGAGGCAACGGAGCTAGGCGAGGTAAAGCCAGAGGCTGGAGAGGCCTTCACTCAAGATGTGCAGGAGGATTGGTAGTTGGTGAGTTTAAAAAAAAATTTATACTTTTTGATGGGAGAAAATATATACGTAAATGGTCCTTACAACATATCTTATCTATAGTTATTACGAATTAAATCACAAGTGTTATAATACAATGGTTCGGGTGGTGGTTCTGAGTATTTCTTTACGTATTCCTCCAAACTTAACTCACTCGGTTTCCTAATATCTTGGTGAAAAGGTTGAATAGGTAGAGACAAAGGTTGTGTTATACTTTTTCCCTCATCACACCTATTGAACAATTTGATTTCTTCCAAACATTGTTTTTGGGTAATCGATTGAATCTTTCGTAAGGTTATCCTTCTCTTTTCTGGGTCTTTTAATACAAATTTCTTTCTCCATTCTGAACAATCCTTTCCTTTTAATAAAGCTTCGTCAGTAAATGTCACTTTTTTACTGTTTTTATTTTTATTACCAAATTTCTTTAATATTCCTTTTCATGGTCTTCCTCTCGGATGTTTGATGATGATTTTGATTTCATCCTCTGATTCATTTTCTTCAGAGCTCTTTTCCTTCTTTGGTCTACCTCTTTTTCTTTTTGGATTAGAAATATTTTCTTTAGGTTCTGAATTGTCGGATGTAGTGTCTTCAATATTTGATGGTAATTTAGCATTACAACGGGCATTATAAGGTGTAAGTCTTCTTATATGCACTGTGTCGTCTGTACTATTTCCATCATCAGAGGTTATGCGAACAATATAGTTTAGATCTGAAACTTTTCTTACTATTCTATATGGTCCTAGAAATTTTGGTTTGCCTTTTCCGTAATTTATCGGTGCTTTAAGAGAACTAAATCATTAGTTTCATGAGATTTCTTTTCTTCCTTTATTATAGCTTTTGGAATATTTAATTGCATTCTTTTTATCAAAGCTCGGAATTGTTTTTCGAATTTTGTTTGCTTCACTTATCTGTTCTTCACTGGTTTTGCTGATAAGTGGTGACGAAATATTTAAATTTATAGGGGGTTCTCCTTTATAACCGTGCCTTAGATAAAATGGATCGTGATTATTTAATCCTTCGATAGGTGTCAGATTATAGGTCAAGGCTACGTTATGCACGTTGTCTGGCCATTCTTCGCTATCGGTACTTTCGTATTTTGCTAACATTTTTTTTATCGTTCCGTTCATTTTCTCTACTTGTCCTTGAGTTTGCGGTGAATATGATGTAGAGTAGAATATTTTAATACCGTTATTTGTACGATTTCATTCAAAAATTTAATTACTGAATGAGCGTTTGGTTGAGTTACTGCTTTAGTCCAACAGTATTTTGTTGCTTTATCTATTCCCACTATGACAAATTTCTTTTCGTTATTTGTGTTAAATTTTCCGATGAAATCAATTTGGATATGTGCAAGTGGTATGCATTCTTCAGGATTAATTGGTTTTAAGTATCCATATTTTTTGTTAATGTTTTTATTAATTTAGGACTGATGGCACGAACGTACATGCTTCGAGACTATTTTAGGCATTTGCGTAAAGTAGTATCGAGCACGCATTTTGGCAAGAGTTTTACAAATTCCAAACGTAACGTTTTTGGTGGTTGAGCTTCACGAATCGGTTTGATGTTTTTATCTAACAGTTCTAATTTATTATACGAAATTTTATGTCCTAAATATTCGATACTTTCATTGAAGAAGCTACTTTTACTGGTTTTAATTAGTAAACCTGCTTCGACTAGTACTTTAAGGACTTCTTCCAAATTTTCTAGTGTTTCTTCAAATGTTTCGGCAAAAACACAAATATCATCTAGATAGACCAAAACTTTGTCTTCTAGGATATGGTTAAATAAATCTGTCATGGTTTTTTGAAAAATGCTGGAGCTCGCGCTTAATCCCATTGGAATGGAGTTAAATACGTAGCTTACTCCTCCAACATTTATTCCTGTTACCGCTTTTGATTCTTCATCAAGGGGAATTTGGTAATATCCCTGATTAAGGTCGATTGTTACAAAGTATTTTTTATCTCGTAACGCATCCCAAATCTCAGGGAGACGAGGTACTCTACTCGTATCCTTTTTTACTATTTCATTTCCACCTCTATAATCTACTAATAATCTATAAATTCCGTTTGATTTCTTCTTAACAAATACTGGGCTCTCATATCTAGAGATACTCGCTTAATAATACCAAATTCTTCAAATTCTTTAATTTTCTTTCTAATTTCTCTTTTTTCAAAAATTCCCATATGGTAATTTCTACGTTGAATTGGCTCGTCTGTTTTCAAGTAGACATGTGCTGGTTTCAATTTCGTAGGTTTTACCTTGGCAGATTCTTCTGTAAATATATGGATATATTTTTTTAGAATGCTTACTACTGCCTGTTTTTCTTCCTTCGTTAAATTCTTATTAATTTTCACATGTGTTCCTTCATTGTCGTGGATAACGCTGTCATCAGATCGGGTTATACGGACAAGTTTTAGCATATCAACCTCCTCACCCTGGTTACCCGCAGTATCCCCCAACATAATGCGTTGGATGCTGGGTTGGCCACGCGCGGATGGAATTGGTCTGACAATCCCGCATAGTCGGCTGTCGAAGCCTATAGCGTCCTAAAACTGTCCCTTGTGCGATCTGGGTGTCGAAGTGTGGACTGTAGAATCTTAAGGCTGGTCATCCTAAATCATCGACAATATATTCGCCTTTTAAACCATAACTTGTTAAAAACCACTCATCTGGATCTGCTTTTCCCATATCTGGATCCAGGTTTACACAATATTCCTTATTTACTTCTATGCAGAAATCTTTGTCTGCTCTAATAAAACCTTCGCAATTTTCTTCCTTAAACTTAATTATACTAAATGTTTCACGATTCCTTGGCGGTCCTATTTTAATTACTTTTTTACTAAATAATATGTCGGCATTATGTCGATCTAAAAAGTCGTATCCGAGAAGTAAAGGTGTGGTCACCTCAGAGGTTACGTATGCTTCCACATCAAGGAGGAGGTCACCCATTTTTATGGTGATTTCTACAACTCCTATGACGATTATTGCGCTGTCGTTAGCGGCTACCATACATACTCTTGCAGGTCTGATCACATTATCCTTTACAAGGTCATGTTGTACAAGCGTCACTTCAGAGCCACTGTCAACTGTTCCCTGTGTTTCATACTCTTCACAGCTCACAATGTTGCAGGGGACGATTAATTTACGTCTCGCCCTGACTAATTTCATCGATGCACTATGGATATGAATTTTCCGATTATGCGGCACGTGTGGATCTAACACTACTAGAGCAGCGCAGTCTGGATGATGGACGTTGCCATTACAAGCCCGAAAATCATTCCCATTAACTGGTAGAGAGCAAACGGGTTCTACTGCAAGTTTTTTGGCTGTTGGGTGAAGTTTTGTTGTTGAATGCTTGGGACTACATCTGGAGTTTGCAAGTTGTACGAAGGTAATGCATAATTTGTGGCATTTGCCCATGGTTGTGGATTTAGGATTGGGGCATTATATGCCTGTGCATAACCATTTTACTGTGGTGTTCCATAAATGTTAAACGGTTGACCAAAATTTAATGAAAAGTTATTACCATTAAATCGTGGTGGTCTAAAATTCCTTTGCGGGAATTGAGTTGTAGCACGTTTACATAGTCTACAATCTCTAGAAAGATGTCCCCTTCTTCCACAATTGAAGCAATTTACTTCCCTTGGAGGATATCTATCGTTATTCTGAGGATGGTAAGATTCTCTCGTTTGTTGCCTATAGGAATTTTGATTATTCTGCGAACGATTAGGCTCTCTTTCTCTAGACTGTCTTCTTCTTGGATTATTATCATTTGCTTCATTATTGTTATTATTGTTTAGGTTTCTCTCTCTACGAAGTCTATTTTCTACATTTTCATTTTCTATTGTCTGATTTCTGTTTTGGTTCTGATTTTGTTTATTTGCATTCGGGGGTTTCCATCCTGCCTCTACTAATGCCACAATAACAGGGTCTGTTGGAGATATAGGTGGGGTGACTGGTTTCACTGGCTCTTTTTTCTCGGGAGCTTTGCCCTTCATCATCTCTTCCATCTGTTTTGCTAGCTTGGCGATAGTTTCTGTCATTTTATTCAACATCTCTTCCGTTTTCTGAACATCGGTTAAATCTAAAGCTTTTTCTTTAAATTCTTTCCAATCTGTAAATGTTTTTGAAATTTCACTCTGTGTTTGGAGATTTTTGAATGCAAAGAATTTCCTCATTTCTCCTGTTAGTCTGGGGAGTAAGAGGTCACAGATTTTCTTCTCAGTTATTGTAGCATCAAGTTGTTTGTAGAGTCGGAAGAATTTCGGTACATTTGTACTGAAATATGTATCGTCAAATTTTAATGATTTTATACGTTTTTTGACCGTATCTTTATCCTTTTTAAAGATACGTGTTAAAATTTTCTTTACTTCTGACCATGAGGTTTCTGGGGTTATTTCGTTTTCAGCTGCGAATAGTTTGAGAGCTGTACTACGGAGGGCTATATTTAGATTTCTTATCATTTCATATTCGATTGCTTCGAAAGTTTTCGCCTGAGTTTCGTATTCAAAGAGGAATTCAAGAATATCTTCGTCAGAGCCATTTGAAAAATGGCTTGGAGTCCATCTTTCTGATCTTTTCCAAAAATTATTCATCGCTAGATTATGTTGCGTGTAAGCGTCATTCGCTGCCGCGTATCTTGCTTATTGTTGTTGTTGCAAAAGCAAGCGTGCGTTACTTTCAGCGATGTCTTCTGGGGTCATATTATTAATTTCTGATTTTAGAAAGGGGTTGTTTTTATTTTCAATATTTATTATATTTACGTACGCGGGTTCTTTTTGATCGAGAAATTCCACGCGTATATCTGGGGGTAATAAATTTATAGGGTCGAAAAAATTTTCTGCAGATGAATCTGGAATTTTATTTTTAGTTTTTTCTATATTCTCTGGGCTTTGTACGTGAATTTGGACTGAATGTTGAATTTTGGTTTGTGAGGACTTTCCCTGTCCTTGAGGGACTAGTGGCGACAAATCAGCACTAGACTGTGAGGGTCTGTCGACAAAAGTTTGGTTTAATATTGATTGCTCTCCGAGGAAGATTTCGTCTTCGTTGTTAGGGAGAGAGAAATCAGATATAACCAAAATTAATTTTTTAGGTGACACGTGGTGTGAAACTTTAGACAAGAGTTTTTCAAAACTGGAGCTAAGACTTCGTCTCGCTAACCTTCTTTCTGTCTCATCTTTTTTCTTTTTCTCTATTTCCAACTTTTTTCCTTTAGTTTCTAGATCTTCTTCTTCTGTATCGGAGAAGATTTCTTCTGCTTCATTGGGTCTTTATTTTTTATACTTCTTGTTACCCTACGATAACTTTTACTTTCCTCGATTAATTTATCAAAATTACTTATTCTCTCGAATTTCTCGGTGTTGGGGTTTGAGTATAATATATTTAACAACCAGTGTTTAGAATGTCTACCTTTGTATAATTTTTTCTTAAGTTCGATACGTGTTCTACCTTCCCTTTTTACTTTAGCTGCTTTTAGCACACGATAGAGGAACGAAGTGGACACTCGACTTCCGTAATGATTATCAAGGAGTGGGTAATTTTCTTCTTCAGACAAATTCTCATACAAATTTTTAGGATAATTTTTGGATTCTAAAATATTGTCTTCGGCTTTCGAATCTAAAATATCCGGGAGTGATGCACTCGTACTTTCACTTTTCTCAGACATTCGCGAGGGTTGGGAGATTTTACATTTTACAATATTATTTACGATATCGATAACAGTTTCGAATTTTTCCGAATTAATGGAAGATAAATTTATAATTTGCTTACAGTTTGATGACGGATAATTTTCTGTAGTATTCTCTAATTTATCGGAAGGTTCGTTCAGATTGACACTGTTGGTGAGTGACTTCTCGTTCTCTGCACTGTGGTTTTGGATACCGCTTGAGCTGACTTTGTTTCTTTTTGATTTCAGGAACCAGATCTGGATTTTCGATCTATTTTTAAGTTTATTTTTAGATTTGTTTTTTGTTATTAATTTGTTTTTAAGTGATTTATTTTTATTTGTCTTGATCAAATGCCTGCAGTAATCTGCAATAAAGATTTGATTTCGTAGACGTTTGTTTGATTTTTCTTTGATTATTTGAATTATTTTAGCCACGATTTACTTAATAATTATACGAAAATAATTTGCTCCAGCAAAATTCAATCAATTATTTGCGAGCTATTTCAAAAAAAATATTTTTCACACGACTCGAAAATGTTTTTACGAAAAATTCAAATTTTATTTAAATTGAATTATTATTTAAAAAAAAAAAAATTTTTACTTCCAAAGGTTTTTTTGTTTGGGCGCCAATTTGTTGCGAGTGTAATTCAATACTTTTAAATTACCTCAACAAATAAGATAATTTCTGAATATTATCTTTTATTAATATTTCACTTCAATTATTACAAACACTTTAGAATTATACTTATTACTATTTCTTAATACTAGTGAAACCTAATGTCCATAACAGCTAATATGGACCCTAACGTCTCTACTCGACTGTAGGTTTAGGAATGAACATGTCTTCGAAATGAAGATATGACATTGCTTTCGTTTCCTTTGTTTCAATCAAATATGGCCGACCAAAAAGGTGGCGTGATACAGAACATCCGCCAAATATGATGACACATTATTGTCAGCATATCTGGTGGTGTCTGATTGTGAGAAGCTAGGTGAAATATAGACAGCTATTATTCCGAGAATTAGGAATAATAGTTGCCTATAATTTGTTCGACACGTTTTTGTAGACGAACTGAATCGTCTGCAAAAATGGGATGGAACAGAGGGTGATAAGAGATGAGCTGCCATTTTATGTTATTTGATTTTTTGTGGATTTTACATTGTTTATTATTATTATATTTACATAATAACACAAACCGGTGGTTCATCTCTTATCACGCTCATGTACATATTTGCTAGTAAAGAGTCTTAGTACTACTAGTACTACTATTTTTTTTTTTTTTTTTGCTATAAAATAATCAATTTAGGACAAATATCTTTAATATTTGGACCAAATGTTCATATAAAATTACGTCAATTTACGTGAAGATTTCCTGGCTGGTACTTCCTATACTGTTATTTTCATTTTTATTTTTGTCATAAATTGGTTAATTTTTCACCGATACCAATAATATTTAGAACACTTTTTTTTCTAATTTACATGAACCTTTTACAATAATTATCCACATGTTCACATTTCATTTTATTTTTATTTCATAACTTTATTTCATTTCTTTGACTTTATTTGATATTATATGATTATTCACCATACTTTATCATCTTAATAATTAAATTTATATTTCATGAAATATTGTTTTTAAATTTCACATTGTCTAATATTTCATCAGGAGCTAACAAATTTCATACAATCATAACATATTATTTACACATTTGAACTTACAGACAATTAATAGGCAACCATCAAAATTCATGATTATTTTCTCTCAAAGACCAACTTCTAGCAAGGCTTATTGCTCTAGAATTTTTTCTTACTTTTTCTTTTCTGCAAGATTAAAGTTATTTTATGACTATTTTTAAGTAGGTTTTCTATTGAAAATATACTTATTAATCATGGTGTCATGGAAAGACCTGGTGATGGGGTAGGTATGTTTTTTGTTTCATAACTCAAGGAAAATTTTGGCACTAATAACTCAGATTCATATAAAAATATCATATAAGGCAATTTCTTATTACTATGGTAGGTACGGATCGCAATTTTTATCAGATGGTAGCAAAATTTGGAACAAACATTAGTTCTAAGCCAAGGACCTGAACAATTAATTTTGTTGTGGATCGACCATATGGTACTTCCAATATGGCTATTTTCATTAATGTTTGATTTAAAATTTTTAGTTTTTGACCAAAGCTATGATATTTGAAACAAATATTCACGATGATATATTATAATTTACAATAAATTTTGTTGTGGATTGGTCATATGGAAATTCCTGTATGGCTATTTTCATTTTCATTTTTGCTATAAAATTATCAATTTTCAATCTATAGCTACAAAATTTGTAAAAAATATTATAACTTGCTAAAAATATTAGTGCCGATTGGTCCCACAGTATTTCAGGTAACACTATTTTTATTTTTATTTTTCCTATAAAATGCCTAATTTTGGACTAATAGGAATATAACTTGGAATAAATATCTATTACGATCTAGGGGTGCATTCAGAATAAACTGGTTGTTACAGTACAGTTGAAATTTTACCCTAAGTTTACCCAATTCAAAAGCAACAATTTCTCCAAATGTCAGGGTAAATAATTAGAACACAATATTCAAGGATATATATATATGATAGAGATGACATACAGCTGTTTCACAATAGGATGACTGTCGTTAACATCTAAACTGAGCATGTGTACAAAAGCATATGAAATACCCCACATCAATCAACCAATCAGAATAATCAGATTCTCTGGAATGGGATAATTCGTATGCCAGTGTTTATAAACAAATGCACAAGGCAATTTTTTCCTTCAATTAGATTTTTAGAGAAGAAAACATGTGGTATTGGTTGCGTTATCTATAGGTGCGACACCAAAACCACTTTTAAGTCATTTCCATCATAATTATATATACATAAATATCTTTGAAGGTGAGGTGACTACCTAATGGAGATGTCAAATATCGATAGAAAAAAGTTATCCATAACTATCCATAATTTTGAGGAAGTTATCAATAACTATCAATAACTATTGATATGTTTGACATTTCTATACTCCGTCCAAAATAAGAACGTCACGTCAATCAAAATGCAATGGGTAATTCGGTATACAGAGGGGAAAGGAGATTAAGTCGATTCACACTACGCATTACATAAAAAAAAAAAAACAACTGAATGATGCAGAACAATGTGAACGTCTCTTTGACGTGACGTTCTCATTTTGGACGGAGTATAGTTGTGGAGATCACTGTGGTAGAGACAAATAGACAAGCAAAAGTGGGCAGGATTCGTGAAAAAAAGAAATTTGAATCCTTTTTTATAGCTGAAATGATATGACTGTGATTTGAATCACTTTGCTGAAAAAGATTCGAGATTCGAATAATTTTTTGAGAATTCTACCCACTTTTCAGGAGCAAGTGGTTTTGGTTTGGATCTCAACCACCACTTCGTGTCAACTGACAGGTAATGAGATGAAATATACAATTAATTAACGTCTACTGATAACGATAACAAATTAATTAATTGTTATACAAGTAAATTTGTAATTTTTGCAAAATAAAAAGAAATTGAAAATAACTATCGATACCTATGTTCGACACCTCTACTAATTTTACATTTTTCAAAAACGTACTTTTTCCAAGGGAGCTGCTGCGTTAATTTTTTTTCTTTGTCATATTGTAATTTTTCTTATTAAAGATATACTTTTTTCCTCTGAAAATAAAATCTGCGCAGCCCGCTATGAAACCTTCATACGAAACTTTCGAACCACAAAATGTCGAAAATGGTATTCAAAAGATGTTCGTTTTTATTCTTGCACACTCGCATAATGAAAGGTACCTACCTCATCACTCTACCTATACATATATGTATGAGAATGGTGATCGAAATATTCAGGCAAATATTATTCTAACTTAACATTCTATTCGTGTTTTATTTCACAAAGCACCTCTTATGTCGCGTATAGCGCGAAGTATTTTCATGTACTTCCCAAGGAATGAGTGGGTAATGTGCATATTATCATTTATCATTCATGCATTTGGCTTCAAGCCTCAGTAGATTTAGAATTTATCATAGAGATAAGACTTACAACTGATGATATTCTGTACATGGATATAGCAAATAATATCAAAATAGAAAATAATGTATGACTAACGTATGACGAAAAACTAAAGAAAAAATATTGATAGAATAAATATGTATTTACTTAAAATAAACGTGAAAATCCTGCAATAGGGCTGACGACTACCAACATCAACTTATTAATATAAGAGAACTATTGCAATTATGCATATCGTGAAAATGCTGCATAATAAGAAGCCAAATTAAGCGAAACACTTAACGAGACACGTACGGCAACTGACTTACCTTCATAGACATTTTGAAAAAGTAACTCACACGATTTCCAATAAGTTCAGAATTTAAGCACAGGCGAATGGTCAAGTTCCACGAAGAACGGTTCGCAGAAAACTAGTTCATCATTAATATATTTCTGTAAATTGATCGTATTGAGTTCTTTAATTTCTTCAACGATCCTCGCACTTCTTCACATCATAATTCATAAATAAATGCCCGTTGAGAGATTTTCCTCCAATCAGATATTTAGCTGGAAGTACACGTGTTTGTAAAGCGCTCTCTATAGGTAAGACACCGAAACTGCGGATGTGTCGTCTTCATTGTATATATATATTCTCGAAACTACGCGCCGATTTTACAGTTGATAAGTAGTAAGTATAAGTATTACAATTTACAAAGCCTTACTCAGACATCAGCAGTGCTGCCAGATGTCCGGATTTCTCAGGAGAAATCTGGAATTTTGATGTTTGAAAAAAAGATCCGAAAATTTGACCGGATTTCTTCAAAATCCGGATTTTTTTTTGTCCAATCTGGAATTTTAAAAAAAATTGGGAGGCCTATTTTAAGACAAAAAACAAATATCTTATTTATTTCAAATTGTAAGAATACCTAATCACTTCTACTACCCTTTGCTACTGCATCTTCCTATTCATTAAAATCAGTATTTATACCAATATTATTATTAGAAGAACTAGAATTCATTTTGAAGTTGGAATTAGTAGTCTCGTAAAAATGTAAATTACTTGTTCCATTTTACGAGAAAAAAACTAGTGGTCAGTATCAGTGGCTGAAGCTGATTACAATTAATGTGATAACATTTTCATATTATTTGACTTTAATCCATTGATGGATTCTACTCGATTCACCGACCAATTTTCTTCCAGTAAATATTTTACCTACTTAATATATTGATAAAAATTCGATTTCGATGTTAAATGGGAAATACATGTAAATAAATATCGATCTGGTTTATAAAAATTCGATATATAAAAAAATCTATATTTTTTATTGAGGTGAGGATTAGTTACTTTACACAGAAAAGATAAGTACGGACTTCCATTTTGAAATATGTTTATTCACGATGTTAGTACAACGACTGACGAGCGGAGAACATTCTCCGTCGAGCAGTGGCGGAAAGAATATTATATTGGCGATCAGTGTCGCCACATGTAAAACGAATAAATGTAAAAGTATGTTACATACAGTGTTAGTCAATGTGACGACCCGTGTTCGTGAGGTAGTGAGATAATCGTATCCCAAAACCCCCCTGCGATTCAAAACGGACGAACGAACATATAAGTAAAAAATTTGTCACACATTGTATGTATTTTAAAAAAAAAAACATGTAAACAACAAAAATATTAAAATAAGCAAAAGCAGTCAAAATTATTACATGTAAGTGTCATATACAATTGCTATATATATATATATATATAAGATCGGCGATCTTATTCAATGAACACTCGAGACGAAATGGAGAATGCGTTTTATTTGGAAACGAATTCAAAATAAGTTCGTTTCGAGAATAATGAAAAGTACGAAAAGAAATACGAAAATAACAGTACGAGCTAACACGTACGAAAACACGACTGCTACTAAAGCAGTAAGAAATACTAGTTGACGAAAATTACAATTATTATAAAGACGAGAGGATAATGAGACAGGATAAGTCAGGATGGGACATGAAGGAATGACGACAAAAGAGTAAACGAAAGAAAGAGAAGATAAGATGGAACGAGTAGATAGGATAACTAAGAGTGCAATCTTACATGCACCCTCCCCACTCGTTTAGGAACAGAAGGAATGAAAAGAAAAGAGAGAAAAGGAATAACATTAATTACATTTTATGATTTACATTTGTCGAATAAGATTAATTTGCTGGTGTGATAGATTCGATTACAAAGTGGTCCTCGCCCAACATGGACGATAAATACATTATGCGATAAACGTTTAACAATTTTGTACGGTCCTATGCGAAGTTTATCGAGCTTATTACGATTTAACTTACTACCATTGTCGATAAAAACAGAGTCCCCTACGTCAAATTCGATTTTGTTTTTACATTTATCATACATTCTTTTATTATAATTATGGTACATAACTGAGTTACGATATGCTAATTCTCGATCCGCAGTGAGGTTAGGGGGATCGAATAGACATTGTGGAACGAAGTCATCAAGAACACCAAGATGAAGATAAGAGGGAGAAAACTTTGTAACACTGTGAGGGGTTTTGTTGTACTGTTCAACACACTCAGACGCTAAAACAGTCCAACTTTTCCTCGAACAAGAAGAGGAAGAATCATTTTTCGCACAGAGGATACGGTTTACCAACGTCTGGTTTAAACGTTCGTTTAAACCATTCGAGGAGGCATTGTCCACTGCGACGAAAACATGACTGATATTAGAGTGGGAACAGAAGGTCTCAAACTCTCCAGACAACAACCCCCCATACTGATCCGTCAAAAGTGTTCCAATTGGATTACTTTTATGGACCGAATCAATAAGGGAAATCATCTCCCGAGCCGATTGACCTTTCGAACATAGAATGTAAGCGTAACGTGAAAAATGATTGACTAAAAGGTGTAGATATGAAAGGGGTGATTTACCATGTCCAAGGCCACCAATGGTGTCGAGGGACATGATTTCGAAAGGAGCAGAGGCCGGACCGATGATACCTAACTCAGCACTGCGGCGAGTTCTACGAGACTTATTTTCGATACATACAATACATTTTTGACAAAAAGAAGTAACAAGAGTGTATAATTGCGGAAATGTGAAATAACGAGTAATAACAGCGATGACATGTTTTGAACCAACGTGACCCAGTTTTTCATGAACAAGCTTGATGAGTTGTTCACCAGCAGGCTGATCTAGAACGATGCGTAATCTCCCCTTCAAATTACGAAATACAAGTCCGTGCTTAGAAATATCATGATCTAACTTAATTACATTCGACTGCAAGGAAGAAATATCGCTAAATGAGAGAAAATTAAAAATAGGTAACAGAGGATCAGTAGCATCAGATGATTCGAGGACAGGATTCCGAGAAAGTGAGTCAGCTTCGTAATTCAAAGGACCAGGTTCATAGAGGACATCAAAGTCAAACTGAAGGAGTTTGTTGGCTAAATCGCCAAGTTCCTCATCAGGACGAGCTTTGAGATTAAGATGTTGTAAAGGCTTGTGATCGGTAATAATGGTAAAGTGGCGACCGATCAGCCAAAAGCGCCAATATCGAACAGCTTCCCGAATGGCCAAACTCTCAATGTAAATGGCTTTCTTTTTCCTCTGCGCATCCGACAATTTTCGAGAGAAAAAGGCGACAGGTTTGATATCCCCATCATCCTGAGTCTGCTTCAAAACTGCCCCAATTCCCACTCCACTAGCGTCAGTGTGAATGAAAATAGGACGATTCCGATCAAAGACAGCCAAGATGGGAGAGGATGTAAGAAGGCATTTGGCTTTATCAAAGCTAGTTTGACATTCGGAAGACCAGCGGAAGGGGACGTTTTTCCTAAGGAGATTGTGGAAAGGTTCTAAAAGAGAAGATGCGTTAGGGATAAATTTACGATAGTAAGTCACCTTCCCGATAAATTGACGAACATTTTTTCTGGAGGAAGGAACTGGGAATTCGTTAATTGCAATTAAATTGTCTGGAAGAGGTTGGATCGTGTTGGGCCCCAGAATATGACCCAAATAAGGAATGGGAGACATAGCAAAATTGCATTTCTTGAAGTTGAGGCGGAAACCCTCTGCGTAAATGACATCAATAACACGTTGAATGTGACACATATGCTCATCGAACGAGCGTGAAAAAATTAAAATATCATCGAGATAATTCAAAGCGAATGACGTTAAATTGTTACCTAAGAAAATACCATACAAGATGCGTTGAAAGACGGCCGGAGCGATCTTAAGATCGAAAGGCATCGAACACCACTCATAATGTCCGTGCTGGGTAATAAACGCTGTTTTAAACCTATCCGACTTTCGAATTGGAATAGAATGGAAAGCAGCGTTAATATCCAGCGCCGAAAACCATGAGCAGCCCCGAGTTCTCGCTAAAATCTCATCAATGAGAGGAAAAGGCTGACTCTCAGGAATGATGATCTTGTTCAAAGCCCGATAGTCAACACACATGCGAGTTTTAGTTTTCTTGGCACACAGACCCTCTTTCTTAAACTGCATTGTAACAGGAGAAGCGAAAGGAGACATGGATTGGACGATAATACCACTATTTAACAATTCCCTACATTGCTTCGAAATCTCCTCCTGATCTTCAAACGTACAGCGATACGGTTTTTTTGCTATGTACGTATCTTTTGATAAACTAATAGAACACTCGTACTTGGTGACATTACCGACGTCAAATTTACTTTTGCCAAACGCATGATTATTTTTCTGTACTACGTTAAAGATAATATTTTTCTTTTCTTTATCAAGATGCGTTACTTTAGATGTAAAAAGCTCATGCGGCATGTATTCATTCCATATTACGTTACTATTATTTATTGAAATTTTATTTTTTGTCAGTATTAAATTATCCGGAGGCAAAGTTACGTTATTTTGCGAAATAATAAGATTATGATCTAGAGAGAGTTTAAACATTGGGATGAGATCCAGACCAATAAGAAAATCGAAACAAAAATTGTTAGAGTCGAGCACGTAAAGAAGTACACGATGCGAGATAGCTTTAATCGAAATGTTGAGCATAGTCATGCCCAGAATGGCGCCCTTACCGTTCGTTGTGCTGTACTCTGATTTAGTAGGAAGGAACTTATAATGAGGAATTTTTTTAAGCATATTTAACGAAATTACAGATGCATTAGCTCCCGGGTCGTAGAGACCCTTTCCCTTTAAACCAGTCATAAGTATGTCTAACACAATGAACGAGGGCGTCACTCGTTTTTTGTTGATGTTTGTACTTCCTTAACAAGTTCATCATTGACGTTCAAAGTTTGAATCGCCTTCGAAGGGGTTTCATTTTTTACGTTACTGTTGCGAGTAAAAGTACGATTAGGTTGATCTCTCTCTTTTTTATAGCAATTTTTTTCTAGGTGAGGGAATTTACCGTAACCCTTCGAGATACAATACGAACAAAAATTATTACTATTACGTTGCGAGGAGAATGAAGATGAAGACGAATTTGACATAGAAGAAGACGAATTAAAAGACGAGTTCGAACGTGTTGACAGCTTATGGAATGAATTAATTGTGCTTAAAAGCTTACCGAGAGTGTTCACCTCATGAAGATTAATACGATCCTGCAGGTTTAGTGGCAAACCTAACACTACGTGACAAATCCTGTCGAATTCGGTCATCTTTGGATTGAGAGAAGCGAGTAAACTGAGTTTATTTTGACAATAATCGGACAATGAACCAAACCTGTAGCTGTAATTGTACGCCGAATGAACTGCTGCGAGACCACGTACTCCGAAGTTGTCGATAAATGATGATTTCCAGAAATCCCACGATGTGTCTGTATGACAGAGTTGAGTAGTGGTATACCACTTCTCAGCTCCGTCATCCAGGAAAAGACGAATTACCTCCCAAAATCGGTCCTGAGCGATGTTAAGACGAGTGCACTCGGATTCAAATATCTTGATCCAGGCTTCCGGTTTTACATTATTTTTCGGACTGAATTTTGTTAGTACAGCGTCCTTCACAATAGAAGACAACGAACGAGGATGAGCCAGAGAAGCTGAAGGTACTTCAGTGGCAGAGGTGATGGATGGTGATGAACGTGGCGGCTGTACCAAATCCCTAGGGTCGAAGACATTTAACATAGTACTACGGAAGACTGTGTTACCATGTTCATCAAAGTATAATGCTGCAACATCAGGTGGCAAGGTGAGCTTAAAAGTTCGTTCTTTCCATCTGGGGGCCAAATCCCTCTTAGCATTCTTTGCGACTGGAATTGCAAACAAAGACTCATGCTGCAAAGGAGACTGATATTCCTCAGGGAAAGCGAATCTTTCTGGATCGTCATCGTCCAACGACTGTATCCAGATGAGATTAACGACCGTGGTACGGGAGTCACCAGGAACGGGTTCCGCACGGAGCATAAACTTCGCACGAACCAAAGAAGAAACAGCAGACTTCATGATCGACGAAAAAAAAAATTTACGAAAGTGGCGAGCAAAAGGAGTAACCAATAAAAGTTACGAAAGTAGTGAGTGCAAGGCACACAAACGAGCTAACAGTGGGGTGGCACAAAAGAAAAAAAAAAAAAACGAAACGAGAGATTTTGAATTTATAAGATCGGCGATCTTATTCAATGAACACTCGAGACGAAATGGAGAATGCGTTTTATTTGGAAACGAATTCAAAATAAGTTCGTTTCGAGAATAATGAAAAGTACGAAATAATATAGAAAGTACGAAAAGAAATACGAAAATAACAGTACGAGCTAACACGTACAAAAACACGACTGCTACTAAAGCAGTAAGAAATACTAGTTGACGAAAATTACAATTATTATAAAGACGAGAGGATAATGAAACAGGATAAGTCAGGATGGGACATGAAGGAATGACGACAAAAGAGTAAACGAAAGAAAGAGAAGATAAGATGGAACGAGTAGATAGGATAACTAAGAGTGCAATCTTACATATATATATAAAATGGTAAAAAAAATTGAATAAGTTCGTTGACTAGTATTATAATATACAATTAATTTGTGTGTGGAAGTATGTGTTATGTGTTTTATCTTAAATATATTGTGTGATTACCAACATGAGGTATACATTTGGGCCTCTGTTGTTATGTCACGTCTTATAAGTATTGTGTGATTTTTAAAAAAAAATTTATAAATAATATGGCAGGTTGGAGAGATCAATATCTCCTCATCGTCAGCTGTCTAGAATTAATATTATCATATATGTATGTGTATATGTCCTTATAATTAATCGTGTGGGTTTTTATTATAAATATGCTATTGTGGGAATCAATTGTGTATATTAGGGAATGCTGATACCAATAAGAGAGGTAGAGCAGCGACGGGGAATCTATTGAACATTGTGAAGCGAAGTGTGAAACGACATATGGACTGCTCGGTTTATGATAGGCGCTAAAAGACCAACGCCCATCCGCAGTCCCAAAACCAAATATCAAAAATTTTGAGGGTTATGTGAATTAAGACTATTGGCCAAAAAGTTGACTTGTCCGGAGTATTCTCGTAACAATATTTTGAAAGGTTTTCTGATCAAGTGCCTTGGTAAGTATGTCGGCAACTTGATCAGGTGACCTAATATCGTTAAAACTTATTAGTTTGTTTTGGAAGGCTTCCAATACTGCGTAACATTTGATCGCTAAAGACCTGGATCGTTTCTGGCCTCCCCCAGATGCAATTCTGGACGCAGATATATTGTCCTCATAGACTTGCACTGGGTTGGTTACAGAGAAAACGCTCTCAGTTAGTCTCCAGATCACATATATATCGTCTAGTGCATCATTCAATGCAATTAATTCGGCTACAGTCGACGAGGTTGCAACCGAGTTCTGCCGATGAACGGCCCAATTTAACAAGTCTCCGTTAACGAATATCATGTAACCTGTTGTGGAGCACCCTTTCTCTAGATTATTTATTTCGATGGGTGAATCGTCTACGTCGGGTGCATACGACGCATTGACAAAAGCTTTTATGTGGGTTTGATCAGAGTGGAAGACTAGAGAAAAATCCCTTGTGGTTTTAAGGTATCTTATGATACGACGAACATAATTTTTAATTTCACTATTGGAGGATGCCTGAAAATGTGACAAGTAATTGACGGCGAAGGCAATATCCAGGTGGGTCAGTCTTGCCACATATAGCAAATTCTCAATCATAGCCCTATATTCGGTGTCATCCAATCCATTTTTTGGTCTGTTTATTTTTAATCCCGACTCCATAGGTGTGGAAGATGGATTACATTCCGTCATACCAAATTTCCGGAGAATTTTATCTATATATCTATTTTGTGTTAATGTGATTTGTTTCTTCGAAATATCCCTATCTATCTCGAATCCTACAAAAAAGGTTGGATTATTTTCTATTTTTAGTGTAAAATTATTGTTGAAGGTATTTATTAAGTCTTGTGTCCACTCGTTGTGGTTACTAGCCAATAACATGTCATCCACATAGACTATTAAAAATGCCATAGCACCACTATTATTTTGTTTTATATATAGACACCTATCTATTTTTGATTGTATGAATCCAGCTTGAATTATTGTTGAATTCAATAGATCATGCCAACTTTTAGAAGACGTTTTCAGTCCATATATAGACTTTATTAGTCTTAGGAAATTATTTTTGCCTAGTTGGGATCCCCTAGGGTTTGATATATATATGGGATATTTTATTTGTGAATTCAGAAACGCAGTCTTTATATCAAACTGTGTTATATTTAGATTATATTTATTTGTAATAGACAGTATCCATCTTATTAACCAATATTGGATCACCGGGGCATATGTTTCCGTTAGAAAATAGTGAGTGAGATCTTTAAACCCCCTTGCAAACAATCTGGCTTTTGGTATATGAATGCCTTGATTGTTGGGTTTTGTGGTAAAACACCACTTTGTATCTACTAATCTGACATTTCTCTCTCTTGGGACGACTTCCCACACACCCATATCAGATAGTGACTTCAGCTCGTCATTAATTGCTTATTGCCACTCTTCCTTAAAAGGATTGTTTTTGACATCCTCCCATTTTTGAGGGATGTGGTCCTCAATATAATTTTTATATCTAGATTTGAATAAGTTTAATATTACAGGGGTTTCTATTATATTATTATTCTCCTGTACTATTTCATTATTATTATGTTTATTGTCTATTTGTGTAATGTTCCTCGCTTCATCGAACCTGACGTCGCAAGTGATATGCGATTTGTCTATTAATGGGTCCCTTATACAGTACCCACTATTCGTGTAACCCACAAATATCCCCTTATTGGATCTTTGTGTAAGTTTCGGATGTTCGACATTGGTTTTATTTCTTTTATTTTTTGTGGCCTGCTGTTGACGGACTTCTATGGGAATATGTCTAAAAGCGAGAGATCCAAAAACTCTCATATTAGATAGGTCCGGTTTAGTACTGTAAAACATTTCATACGGGGTCCTATAATCTTTGTTGGCCCTAGTTGGGCTTCTGTTTATAACATAAACAGCTGTCAAAACAGCTAACGACCAAAAACTGAAATCCAAATTGGAGTCAAACAGCATGGCCCTAGTCCTCGCCATGATCGTTTGATTCTGCCTTTTGGCCATCGCATTCAACTCCGGTGAATACGGAACAACAGGCTCAAGGTTCACGCCGTTTTCCTCACAAAATGTCTTCATGTTTGAGTCCAGATATTCTCTAGCATTGTCACATCTTAAAGTGGCTATGGGACAGTCTGGAAATTTCGATTTTAATTTCATATATAATTTTTTGAATTCTTCGAACACCATTGACTTTTTCTCAATAGTCGAGATAAAAGTATATTTTGTGGCATGATCCACGAATATCAAAACGTACTTTTCACCATATATTCCTGGTGAGAAGGGGCCCATTGTATCGGATGAAACGAGTTCAAGTTTTCTCTCTGGCTCACTGCGAGTTCCATTGTGTCCCAGTCTCCTGGAGTTTGCTTTCACACATGTCTCACACAGGCTGAATTTGTCATCACGAAATGTAATTTCGTTCGGAATACCTCTTGAGACCTTTGTCAAGAATTTTAAATTTTTCCCTGACAGGTGTCCCAATCTCCTATGCCATATCATTTTTTTATCTATTTTTGCTTTTTCTATATTCTCACTTATTCCTTCTATATTGTTTATTGTATTATTATTATTTGTGCCTACATCCTCATTTCTCTCACAATTATCTCCATTCGTTTTGTTGTTTTGTGTATTATTATTATTACATTCGTTATTAATGTTTATTATATTATTATCATCTAAGTTATTATTATTTTCTATTTCTTGTATATCATTATTAATATTCTCTCTATCCTCTTCCGTTTCCTCCTGACTTTCCTCAGCAATTTCTTCTTCTATTTCATATTCCATCCACTCATCCTGGGAATTTATATTAGGCATGCATGCCAATTTATTTGATTTATTATTATAAGGACATATCTTATTTAAATCATCTTCCCTATCTATAATATTGACCATTGATTCCGGTACAATCTCGTACTTTATCATGTACACCCCTTGATTTTTGGGGCTGAAAAAATCACTTCGTCCGTCCCGCGGACGTATATATGCGCTGCCAAAAAATTTTGGTCTATGCCCAGCGCCCTATTCTCTGTTATTTTTATTCCTGACATAAGATCCACATTTAGGGATGGTACGTAGTGTACGTTTTTTAATCTTATAACCGTCTGGTTTCTCTCTGAATTTTCCACCCTGATAAACATTGTTCCTATATGGGTGGCAATGAGTAAGGTGTCTTGGATGGCACATTCTAACTCGATAGGCTTTTCAAGCATTATAGGGTTAGACAATTTCGATAAATCAGAGATGACGTGGGCCACAGCTCCACCATCTAACATTATTCTCTTAGTGAGAGGAACATAATCAGAATCTGACTCCTGTTTCGTATCTTTAGATGTTATGAGGTTTATCAATTTATTATTTGTGTTGTTATTTGGTCCCTGGTCCTTATATCTGATCATCATTGACCATTGCACATCATGTTCTTTTTTGTTTTTATTGTTATTATTATTTTGATTATTTAGTCCGTATCTTGTATTTTGTGCAGGACCTAATTTGTCTTGGGGTTTTATACCCTCTTTATTTGACGGACATACCTTAGCTATGTGCCCTTTGCCATGGCACTTAAAGCATACTAAGTTATTCGTATTTGGCAAATTATTTTGGTTTTCACTATTGTTGTATTTTCTATTTTCATAATTATTATTATTATTGTTTTGAGGCATTTCTGACTTTTGATTATTACTGTATGTCATTTTCCCCTGATCTATATTTTGGTTATGACTTTGATTTCTATTTGTGTAATTATATCTATTATAATTCCCACCATAATGGAATCTTTGGTTTCTATTATTATTATTAAAATTACGAAATTTATTATTATTGATATTCCTAGATTTTTTCTCATCATATAGTCTATCTGATCTTTCGATCAACATGGCATGAAGAGTCTCTATTGTTTTTTGATCTTGGCTTAATGTATTAAATTCCAGCCTTGTCATGTCATAATCCATGTTCAAAGATATAAAGAGTTGTTCTAAATCCTCCTGTTTGTCTAAGCTTTTTCCACAGTCCCTTATTTTCTGGGCTGCTCGAGAAAACACATCTAAGTAGCTTCTCATGTTACCTTTACTATTAAATTTTAACCTCTGAAAGGCCTGCTTCGCATTAATATATGTAACTTGCGTGCAGCTTTTGTACCTTTCATCTAAAACTTCCAGAATCTGATTTATCGTTTTTAAGTCTTTTACTCTTTCTATTAATTCGTTGTTTAATCCCTGATAAATTAAAGCTTTGCCTTTTTCTTGGTTACGAAAATATGCCATCCTGTTAGCCAAACTGGCATTACCAGGCTCAGGGTTTAAAAAATTATTTAGTTCTAATCCCAAAAACAGCACTTCGGTTTCAACATCATGCATTACTGGGTACAGTCCCTCTGCATATAGTGTTGACACCATCGTGGTCCTCCAGGCATCATAATTCCTCCCATCAAATACTTTTTTCGTGTCGAATCTCGACATTTTATTATTATTTTTGGGTATTAGGGGGTTTATGTCCTACCTTAGAAACACGAGAACTTAAATTTAACGGGTAACACGGTCTCAACCGCATGATAATGCACAACACGGTCTCAACCGCTCGATTCGGAATGCAAGTTAAAATATATTATATTATGAACTTTATTAACTAGTCAATATTCTAAATTAATTCTTACGAAATGTATTGCCGACGATGAGTTGATCTCTCCGCCATTGTTACTGCTTCTTAAGCTGTCAAATTACTGTGATTTTATTTTCGTCAAAAATTTCCAAAGTCAAATTAATTAAACTCCCAAATCTTATATCAGAGCATCGATGATTCTATTAAACATATCAAAGTTCAGATTAATACACAATGCGAAAATATTCAACAAATGTGAGAAAGGTGATTACTGAAAAGGAAACAATTTATCAATCTTTTATTCTATGTGAACATGAAAAAATCTGTCACTTGTGTCAATGTTCGAAAATGAGTTTTCTATTGTTGGATTCGATAATTCTCATCCAACAAAGATTTCCTCTTTCTTTCAATTCTCAACCAGCAAGATAAAATTTGAAGGCTATCGATACCACCTTTCAAGTCTCAACTTTGTTTAATTTCTGGTTGAGAATTTTCCTGAAATATACTGAAATATGATATTAATTTACTTGTAATTTGAAATTTTTCAGGTTAATTTTGGGCAAAATCACACGAAATATATGTAAATTAACTTAGGTTTTCTACTTATCTTTAATATTTCGTTTCTTTTTTTCGTGTTTTTCGAGGTTTTCCTTCTGCTACCTCGCCCAAATGACACCAATCTGCAACGATTTTTACTCAGCAACCTTTGGATTTTCGCTTTTCTCTCGTTGTTTCAGTCCCTGAAATACAGCATGAACAACTGCCAACCGTTTTTAACTGTATGCGCTGGCCTACCAAACCATAGAATTCTTTCGTATCTGATTTGTTTTCTCCAGACTTTTGACTTTGACGTTTTCACAGGTGCCCAAGATTTTACCGTTGTTTTCATCAATTTCACTTTTATTATACTTTTAATTTGTTACTTTACTTTTATTGAACGTTTCACTTTTTCAGGATATTTACTTTAATCACTGAATTGAACTTTTTCTTTACGAATTTTAATTTTTC